>OY759187.1:14226800-14334800 GCA_963662085.1 Eupithecia inturbata
GTTCTGACATTTTATTATAAAGTCAGAGAACAGGCATGTCATAAGTATGCGCATGCATGTCGAGCAATCAATTTCGTTTTATGGAGATTTTTGTATAAAGTAGTCCGAAAAAGTGTATTTTATTGGTTCAACTTTACGATCCGCGAATATTTTTATTTAATTTAATATTTTTATTTTCTTAGGTTGTTTTAGGATGATTAAGTATTCTTGTAGTCTTAGTTCTTTTTTTTTTTGTTTATTATTAAAGCTTTGCTTCTTGAGGTCAAAGGCACACATTATTTACCTACTCCAAAGTCCAAATTTAGGCTAAGTTAGATATTAAACCATTGGTTAGCATATATTGGTTAGTATCGTAGAATGTAAAAGCCCTTAATCTCCGATCCAAACCGTGGTCACACGTTTCACTCAGTCTGTACCTAACGTATGTGAGTTCTGATTCGGAATGAAAATGCATTTCCATGTTTCAGTAAACAAGCTCTTAGCGATGAGAATGGAAACCGTAATTTATGATGAGGAATAAAGCTCGGAAAATATTCTTGGGTCGAATGAGCATAGTGACCCATCTAATAAGAGCAAAGTGAAAACCCCAATTCAAGAAAGAGTGAAGTTATACTAAAGAAATTGTCCTAGATTTACACTTTCTAAAATATCTAAAAAATTACCTTTTTTGGTAGGTTATAGACAATCTAGCATTTAGATAGTTTTATTTACTAAGTAGTAGGTAATATTAAATACTAGTTTCTACCCACGGCTTTGCTTATGTGGTTAAATGCCTATGGCACTCAGGGATATTTAAAAGATATCAGTGAAATATAGTTTTACGGCTATAACAATTAATAAATATCAATGGTGTGGTAGATAGGAAGGTCTAGATCCAGATAAAATCCTCGACTAAATAAATTAATAAAATAAGCAAACTTTGTAATGATTAAACCACTCCCACAATACAATGTCTCAAAACTATGTCAAAAATAAAAAACAAATTCATAAATTTCCGCAGTAAATGTGTCAAACTGCTGAAACGAAGCCAATGGTTGACGTAGCGGTAAGTAATTGGGCGCATTATTTACCATGCCATTAAATTTCACAGCTGAAGGACCTTTTGTCGACTATCATATTATTATGCAAGAACTCACTTCATTTACTGAAATTGTCTAATACTGGTTCATTGACAACAGAGAATGATAAATTGTTAAATACCAGTTTATTGGCAACAGAGAATCATAAATTGTTAAATACCGGTTCATTGGCAACAGAGAATCATAAATTGTTAAATACCGGTTCATTGGCAACAGAGAATCATAAATTGTAAAATACCGGTTCATTGGCAACAGAGAGTGATAAATTTTTAAATACCGGTTCATTGGCAACAGAGAATCATAAATTGTTAAATACCGGTTCATTGGCAACAGAGAATCGTAAATTGAATAAGGCTGCGCTCACTTTGTATGCGAATATTTATTGTACGTAAACGCATGAAAACTATTCGTAGGTACTAATGGAGTGCGCATATTGAATACGGTTTTCTCCGTCATGAAGCAAGTCTACCGGTAATATTGCGTTCAACGCACGAATGTGTGGTAAAATCCCAACAAGTTAGGATGGTTTTCGGACGTCGTCGTAACTAAACTCACGTATACGTACGACTATAGTCTACAGTCTGCGCGCTCCCATAGTACTTGGAAGATCTGAATTATTCGTGCATATTGGTATGTTTCCATACGAATCAAATTCGCACGGAGCGCGGCCTTATGCTACTCCAGCTTCACCTGTAGAGCATCGGGTTAAGGTCCGCCTGCGACGCAGGAAGTTAGGGCTTAGATGGCTCTGGGCAAATATTTGTACGATCGGCAATATTTGTTCCGGGTGTGCTGGGTGTTTTCTATGTATAACAGAAGACAGAAGTATATATCTATGTATGTAATGTATTTAGTGTATCTGATATCCCATAACACAAGGTTTGCTTACCTTGGGGCTAGATGATGCTGTGTTGATTGTGCAGCATTATTTATTTATTTATTTCCTATTTGCTACCAGTACATTTAGATTACAAAAGCAAGAAGAAACTGAAGAAGGTAGGTAGGTAAGTAACTGTATTTCCTTGTGACTTTGTTTTGTACTGGTGATATTTTCACTTAGATACGGACCTATTTAAAGATCGAGAAGGGATATGATAAGATGCAATAAAACCTAATCGAGAAGGTGCGAGAATGAAGGTCCCATTGAAGGCCTCCCCAACTTAAATACATGAATAACAATATAAAAAATGAAATATAACAATATTCATGAAAGGTTTTAAAACTGTTGACGCTTTCACTGCCCCGCCTTTGCGGTGCGACCCGGAGGGGCACCGCCGCCGCTATAAGCAGAGCAAGGAACACAGAAATTTTACAAAAAAAAAAACACTTTCACTGACGGCTTATTTCTCCAGTCCAACCTTGTTATATCGCTTCTATTTTTCAAAAATAACTTTTACATAATGGAACATTGAAAAGCTTAAAAACCAAGCGTACAAGGATATACCATATTTGATACTCTTTGTTTATGACAATGAAATTGAGATGAAATAAATTTACAATAGAAAAAAAACTTAAGAACAAAATAAATTTACGTAGAATCTAACGAGCCCATGTATAAACAAAGGCAAATAAACAAACGGCAGTAGATTCCAATGATTACTGGTAATTGTATTAAATCCACCAGAAATGGATCGGCATTTTTATTGGGGCGTAATTAACCAGAGTTCCGGACATTGTACGTTTTGGGTTCCGTGATTTAGAATGGGAGCGATAACGTTCTAAATACTGATGAGCGTGTAATTGGTCGCTTTATCTATAACCAGATAACTCATACACTACGTTTACATGATGCTTACGAATTACGACCAAAACATCACACGTACAATGTATTTCCATGTATTTCCGACGATCCTATCCATACTAGGTTGTGTGGCAGAGATCGCTCTTGAGCGATAACACCGCCAATTGGCACTTTATGTTATAATTGTTTCTTTTGTAAATTGTTTCTTAGTTTTAAGTGTGCAATAAAAGTATTTTCAGTCTATCTACAATAGTTTGGATGGGGGGGATGGAAATTTGTTATATTATCTTATGTCTTGCCTTCCTCCCCGCATACCTTTTTACGCCAGGGAGGTGACTCGTAGTTCGAGGGCCATAACATAGATAACCTGGTCTTTCGTGTATGGCCAGATCTGGCCACGACGGAAACGGTTGACTCACGTAAGGCCCTGCCCACCCTTCGTTTTCAGATATTTAGACAGCCTGTCTTAAAACTGTCAGTGTAATTAAAATACTGGAAATCTTTCGAATGATGTATCTATGCTATGGTTCGTGAATAAAGTTCGCGATTTATTTAGTTGTATAGTTATATATGTGTATAGTCGGCCATGTGTAAATAGATACATAGATAGAAAATGCTTTATTCATCACCTTATAAAACAGATAGTGCTCATTAAATATAAATGTGTAGTAGGTACCTATAGTATTTTTCATCGTAGATTAATTAACATAGTTTACCTAGATTTAGTATCGCCTTAGGGCTTAAAAAAACCTGTAATGTTGTTGTTTCTAAATAAATAAATAAAAAAAAATTAAAAATGTTTTATGTGACAAGTTTACGGTTACGTGACCTTTGCGGATTCAAAGGATAGAAAAAAGAAAAGAAAAAAATTGGTTTATTCGTTCCGCGGCTCAGAAAGTGCTTTTATTTGTTTTTAAATGTGTGCAAAGCCGCAGAAGCATGTTTTCGTTTTATCTAGGTATTTATCTTATATTGGACACAATTACAGTGTCAGTATAATATTGAATCATGGACAGGGCGTCTCCCGTGCGGTGTTCATGTTGCAGAGACAGGTTTTTATGACCTAACAAAACAACAAAATGGAGCTTTGCACAAAAGTCTACGGAATCCAAATTCAATTACTTATAAAAAATAGCACGGATTACCAGCTAAATTAATTAAAGGCAAAACAATGCTCGGCAAAGCTAGGACATCGTATTTTAAAGCACAATTGGAGAGGACGGCGGCGGGTGAAATAATGCCGAGTCACATACCACGGGCTTTTGTTTTTTGGGGATGCAGCCGGCATCGATTTGTGAAAGATATTGGTAG
Source organism: Eupithecia inturbata (assembly GCA_963662085.1). Taxonomy (NCBI): domain Eukaryota; kingdom Metazoa; phylum Arthropoda; class Insecta; order Lepidoptera; family Geometridae; genus Eupithecia; species Eupithecia inturbata. The sequence continues at coordinate 14,230,932 of OY759187.1, forward strand.
CTTTTGGGAATATAGTGGGCGGTCTTGGAAATAAACCGCCTGGTGCGAGTCGACTTGCACACGGAGGATTCCATACCGTAAAAATCAGTTAACTTTTTCAAGGACATCAATATTTCACTTGTTTGAAGTCCCCTTTAAATTTTCGATTTTATTACATTTTTAGTATTTGTTGATATTATAGTTGAACTGTTTCTTATTTATAGAAAGTTTCACATGTCAAACTATTGTGGTTCAAGAGATACTACAGCCTTGACAAACAAAGAGAAAAAACACGTTTTTTGTATGAAAGCCTCTTTTTATTTGGATATTTATTTTATTTTTATTATTTGCTGTTATTGTAGAAACAGGACTCTCTGAAAATTTAAACTGACTACCTCTTACGGTTCATAAGGTAGAACCCTCTGACAGACGGACGGACGGACGGACTGACAGCGGAGGCTTAGTAACAGGGTTTTCACTCTTCAGGTACTTCCGTACCCACACATGAATTGGTTCATTCATTTTTAGGGGAAACCCTAAAAATGTATATGCTGTTGTTGTGGTGCAGCAAGTAAATAATCTAATTAATATTGCTAAGAGAGACGAACTGGACGCGCGATTGGACCTCAGTGGCGCAAAATTGAGAAGTGTGGAAGGAGAGAAGGGAGGCCTCTGCCCAGCAGTGGGAAAGAACAACTTAAAAAATGCTAGGGCCGTGCCCGCACAACAATGCTGCGCAAAGGTTAACGCCCTGCTTAGTGACATGGAGTGGCTGCACTGGAAGTCAAAATTTCAGCCATCATTCTTTGTACGCGGTAGGTGTCCATAGAGGGACGCCGAAAACAGACATCGACTCGCTACACTTCACGGAACTAGCTTAGCTTAACGCCATGTCTCGGCGGCGGCGCGGGGCGGTACGGACCGCGCAGTGGCGCGCCGCCGCTGCAGGACCTGCAGGTGGTTATGTACGTCGTGGGCCATGAAAGTGTTAGTTTAACGTTTGCAGGATTGCTGGTCCCGGTGTTTGTGAAAAATGCCATGATCGTACCTAACTGAGTTATAATTATGAAGAAAGACAAAAGCTTTGGACCAAGGGGTTCAGTAAACAGAAACAAAGAAAGATGGTGTCAAACTTTGAATGCAGTTAATTGTTTCGTAAAGTAATTTGTACATATGTTAGTGTAATAATTTAAACTTGAAGTTAAAACAATACCCACATATTACAGACTTACGCGTTAGTTTTGCATAAACATACACCCGAAGTTATTCCGTAAAAAATAACAGAATATACTGTTGTGCATAGATACGCAACTCTTTTCAAACATCTAAGTTCATTAGCCTACTCGACTTTATATGACCTATACAAGATGAATTTAGACGTAATGGTAAAAGAACCTACCTGAAATTTAAACTAATCTACTAAAAAAATTACGCTTGGTAACGGCAATACATTATGGTCAAAAAATATTTGTTGTCCCAATTTTACTGTCTACTTTGAATTTAGGGTTCTGTGTAATTTAGCGCGCTTATATTTCTTAGCTAGAGATCTGGCTAAATCAAAACAATATAAAGTTCTGTTAGACAGCCTACGGAAAGGTCTATGTACGAAAAACTGAAAACTCAGCAATCATTGTTATACGATCGGAGGCCCAGGTACAGCAACTTATGTAGAAGGAATGACTGCCTAACTAATCGTAAAATGTTCTTAATTGTCATGGTAGAATTAGCTTTCTATTAGGCTCGCCAGTTATGTATGGGAGGGAGAGGGGACGCCAGTCGGGCGGTAGGTTTAAGGTTCGGCGAAAATGGCGAGAGTGGGGTCACCGGAGAGGTTTTAGTGGGTATAACGTCCTTGTCAGGATGTCGAGTCGTAATTTTGTTCCCTCCTCCAGATCAGTCTAAAAAAAAGGATAAGGTTTCTATGCTATTTGGAGACAAATAATCACTGCTATTTTATTATTTAAGTATGCTTAATCACACTTACACAATTCACATACACAACTCATACTTTCCTGAAATACTTATCCAAAAACTCAGTAGCTACTGCAACCACCTTCGTACGTTACGTATGTGTAGAACACATAAATAATATTACACATACATTTATTTATGTTTATAATTTTTATGTTAATATAGATTAACATAAAAATTATGTATATAACTAAACCAAATAACTATTATCAAGCAAACCACGGAACAATTTTTAAAGAACATTGCTATGGATTCCCTTCTATATTTGAAATAAATAGATGAAATTGATATGGCTTTCGCTGAACAATGTGATATTGAGGATCTTTTACAAAATTTACCAATAAAAGATGGAGATGTTACCATCATATAAAAAATATTAGGAGTGTATAAACAAATATAAATGACTTACCTAGTAAACCTTACCTCGTTAAGTTTTGATCCTGATATAATAATTTTAACTGAATGCTGACTTAATTTTAACCAACTGATTCCTACTCTTTCCAACCACACTTCACATGCAACACTGCGTCAATTAAATCAGAATGATGGTGTTGTGACATATGTAAGGAATGGAATAACTGTTTAAAAGTGTTAGAGAGGTGACTCTCGAGCATTCATCTTGTTTACAAATTGAAACTCAAAATTGTTTTATACTTGGTATTTATAAGTCACATTCCAATATCAACATAGATATATAGATTTATTGAATAAAAAATTCGTTACATAAGTTAATTAGCAAAGCCTATGTTAAGTTTGTCTAAGCACTGGGTTCTCTTTATTTTTAGAATTTATAATTACCTACTGTGGTTTAACGCGCCGCTTCGTTATATATATACGCGGGGAGCTGCACCAGCCGGCGGTGCTGGCGTCGCTGCAGCTGCTCGCGCCCAACGACTACTTGGGCGCACGCCGCCGCCGTCCCTCCAGGCTTGAGGTGCCCAACTGTAGGACCTACCTACTTAAGTTTGCCCCCATGTCACTCGCTATATATATGCTTGATATACTGTCCGGAACCAGCGTGGACATATTTTACCAAAACCTGCCGAAACTCCTAGAAATGGCGCAGGACGTCATTGAAACTTAATGTTATAATGTAAAATGTATAGTAATGTGTATTATCTGAACTGTATAGATGTGTAGTTCCTAAATTATTTTTAAAATTAGATTAATTAACATAAGTTACCTAGATTTAGCATCGCCTAAAGGCTAAAAATAAAAACCTGTAATGATGTTGTTTCTTAATAAATAATTAATACATAAATAAATATAAATAATCGTAAATCTTAAATAAACAATCAAAGATTACAGTCATAATAAACACACACATTGGTAACTATTTTCTATGCGACCGGTCTTATACGGTCTCTCAACTGCTACCTGGATAATCTCATAAAAACCTAATACTTACAAGGGACTTAAATAATATTATACAAAAAGAAAATGAACAAAATTATGAGCGAAATAATAGATTAGATTACTTAAATATGCTAGGTATGCATAGCTTGTTGCCAAAAAATAAATTTCCAACCAGAACAAGCTCTGGTACATGTCTTGATCACTTTGTGATTAAGATTAATATAAGATCAAGATTTTTTTCGTAAATAATAAAGGAAACGTATGAGGTAGAATAGTTTTTCTTAACACTACTATCACCGACCACTCAATGATATTTTATATATGATTATTTTTTTATATATGATTTTGTTTTGAGCTTATCATCTCAACATAGTCAGAACACTAAAAACAAAACTAAAAAAGATACAGATTTCGATAAAGCTTGTAACGAGCCAGAATACTGCCTGCCTCGTTGTTTGCAAATATAAAAACAATTAGCCGTTATCTAATCTTTTTGGTAACACTGAGTATTAGCAACTCAAATGAACAAAACCTTATTTGAAATGAGCTTTTAGACGGGATAGAAAAATAAATGACACATTATTTTGAATTAAGATCGTTTTGTTAGAGATTGCGAAAATTGAACATACAAGGAGCATTGTATCGATGATTTAAAAATAAAACAGATTTACGATAGTATTATAATTTTACAAGGATAGTTTTTAGGTCTCGTTTATTCTTATCTAACTGCTGTGTTATCATTCAAGGAAAGGTTTAGATTGTTATTTGAGGTCAATACAAATTTGGTACTGAATTTATTAATTAAAAATTTCTTTAGTCAATAAATTGGAAGAAACGGACGATAAAGATGAACCGAAATCTAAATTGAAATTTGTTTAATATTTTATTTTAGTAGTCGATAAAATTAGAAAAACATCGATAATCCCGAAACAGCTTTAGGAATCTCTAGTGTGGGATGATGGAAGGACTGATATAAATAGAAAAGCACGAGAAGATTCTAGAACAGTCTTCAGAAAATTTTGTAAAAGTTTAAGAGGTAGGTCGAACCGCTGCCCGATTTTACATAGAATTAATTTTGAGTTTTGAGTCCCGGAAGACGTTCATTGTAGAAAAAACCTAGCTGCTGGGATTCAATCATGCATGAAGGGGTTTTCGATGAACTGGTTTCTTGCAGTTCTCCTCTAGAGAACTGTGAGGCTGTGTTTGTTGGAAATCAATTTGTGCAATGTTCTTGTGGGGAGTAGGTTTGTAAAATCATAGCTTAAAATCTTGGGTTTAAAAATATCTGTGTAGGTTGTAATTTTACCAAAATTTAGCTAGCTAATCCCCTGTGCATAGGAAATCCAAAGTTTTACTTTGGTTGTGTGTTGCGGTTTAGTAAGTGGCCGCTAATGCATATCCATCTTTGTAGGTAGACTAGGCAGGACTGAATAACCTTTGGAGCGGGCTCAGCTCGAGTTATCCCTTGCATTGGGCTCGAGATGCTCTCCGACAATCTGACTCCGAGGCCTCGTAGGGCCCAACAGGGGCTTCAACAGATGTGTCGGTCTTGTTTATATATTTATATATACACTACTTATTCTCTGTTAGGTCGCTCTGGTGCACCCCAGGCTCGCGAGCCAGTACCAGAGGGCACGCACACTGTTATAGTCTAGGACAAAATCGGGCCTTACAACCCCGTATTCCCAGTGAATGTTAGTTAGAAGATAAGGCATTGCACTCCGCCTGTCTACATTACACACCACACGTTTAAATGTAAATGTGAAGCTCAGTCTTCTAGTTATACAATAGGTACAATATTTAACTAGAGTAGGTTAGGATAGGTACTCTGTAGGATGTTAGGCTTCGTTTCAATAGAAGTACATTAGGAAATCAAATCTAAAAATCTTTTAAACATAAATATCTGCAGGAATAGGATTTAATAAAAGGGGAATGGTCAGGATTTATTAGGAATAAAATAAACAAATAATATCAAAGGTATTGCCAAATTATATTAAAAGACAATAAATACGGTTACGGTTTACAAACCAAAATTATACTATAATTGTATAATGGTTAAAACATATTCTAGTTTAATAAAATTCTATATAACAAATTCTACTTACTTCTTATTCGATAAATCCATAATTAACATTTAAATAGGAATTCTAGAAATTCTGCCTTATAAGCTATAATATTATTAAAATTGAATTAAATTACATAGTGATGTATTCTGGTTTCAGGATTATTATATTAATCATATTTTATCTCTGTAAGAGGTAGATTCCTTCTGTGTCTTGATTATTCTGACAGTAGCTTGGAGCGGTAGACTCCGGAGAGAAGCCCTCAGTAAAATATGAGAAGGTGCTCCGTAAGCTGCGGGAGACGAGTATCCCAGTCAGATAAATCATCATGCTACTTCAATTATATTATAAAGAGAATTTTATCTTCAAAATATCCTGGAATTTTAAAATATATTACTATTAGAAGCTGTCGTCTTCTTGGACTTAAACTCCCATATGTGGAGGAATAGGGGTCAGGCTCTGTTATCAATTGATGGTAGGGTTTGACTCCGCAGATAAAATTGGATCATTCAATGCCTCACAGGTTAACAGAGATAGGTAGGAAGGGATCTAGTGGACTACTGACTAATCTTGTGAGAAAGTCGATGGAGTGGACGTTTGATTTAAATATCACACAATAAATTCCTTCTGAGTGTTTTTAAAATATGACTAACGATTGAGGCTGGCTATAGAGGGTTTTAACATATGTACATACTGACAAACATTAGGTTTGATAAAAGATTATGCCCTCTCATATCACGTTATACTAGACATGTCTTCAGTACGTGTCTGTATGCGATTTTCCAAGCTTTTTTTATTATGAAGGAAGATGGTATGGTTAGTCAGCATACCTTCCCTTCTCAGAGGAGGCTGTCCAATAAAACCATGGTGTAAGCCACTGTATTGAGCGTCGGATGGGGCTCGTACCTATGCTGTATTAGATTCGGTGTGGTAGAGATTGAATGAAGGATAGCCCGACTGTGAAAAAGGAGGGTTATGTTATGTAATATGCAACTATGAACTAAGGAATTAAATTATGTTTGAGAAACTTTGTTTTAGGAATATCTATCTCTTACTATATCTATTTAGGATTCAGTATTATTATTATAAACTTAAGTTAAAAGAATAGAATAAATTATCTTTATGGACATAACTTTCATTCGGAACCATAGTGTAATAATTTTAGGATTTAGTTAACATAATATCATATAAGGGATTAGGTAGTTCATAGAGTTAGTTCGTTTGTCTAAAGCTTCTAAAAGAATCTGAGTTACTACTACACAACGTAAGAGTCCTACTGCTAACTAGACGATCATTGGCCACTATAAATAACTAGTCTTTAGGTAAAGGTTCTTTAGGTTTACGCTTCCAATAGGTAGGATACTAGTATATATAATAAGAATTTTATAGCAGGAGGTTTGGGTCTTTACAAGCTCTTCTTGACTTGGCTGAAAAGAACTTATCTGACCTTTTAGTTTTCACTGACCCTAACACTAAAAAAAATGTACTTATAAATAGAATAACTGAATCTTTACAAGCTAATACTAGAGTTGTATTCATTGCAAGCAGCAAAAGAATCATCAAGCCATGGATAACTGCGGGTGTATTGAAATTCATCACAAATATAAATAAATTGCAAAATAAAGCTAAACCAGATCCACACAACAAAATCTTGAAATTGACATATATCAGATACCACAACTTCTGCAATAATCTTATAAAGAAAAAGAAACTTAACTATGAAAGAGAACAACTACATAGAAGCACATCTAATACTAAAAAACTATGGAAAAACATAAAATCAATTGCACATCTAAATCAAAATAAATCAGACACACCAAAATTTTTAAATACGTAGAATACACCTATGGAATCAGTAAATTGTGTGAATTCTTTTTTTGCCAGCATTGGACAAAATTTAGCTAATGACATCTTATCACACTCTGATGTGCACAATCCTAGAATACTAGAAACTACACTTACTAATTATTTTGTACTGCTTGAAACAGATTGTAAAGAAGTTCAAGATGTTCTCATTTACCTTAAATCATATAGCGCTCCTGGCTGGGACAACATTCCAACCAGTTTTCTATAACTTGCTAAACACCTAATTGTGCCTTTTATTTGTCACTTGGCCAACCTATGTTTTAAAGAGGGAATCTTCCCTACTGTATTAATAAGGTCTATTATTACCCCCGTATACAAGAGTGGAGACAAGGAAGTAGTTAATAATTACAGACCCATTTCAGTGCTGCCAGCAATATCTAAATTATTAGAAAAAATATTTTAACTCAAGGCTGTTAAAATATTTAAATAAATACCAATAATTATCAAACTCACAATATGGATTCAGAAGTGGCAAATCAACGGAAAATGGTGTAATTGATTTACGCTCCTATATTGTTGACAGCGTTGACCGGGGTAAGAAATGCCTAGCTATTTATCTTGAGCTCAAAAAGGGGTTTGATTCCGTTTGTGTACCAATCCTTATAAGAAACCTAGAAAGTATTGGTATTAGAGGTACATCTTATACTCTTTAAAAATTACTTGAGTAACCGAACACAGATTGTCAAAATGGGTGATTACGTCAGTGATGATAAGAATGTCCCTTTTGGAGTCCCGCGAGGGAGTGTATTGGGCCCTACATTATTTATTTTAAACATATATCAACAACCTTACCAATCTCAAGCTAGACAAACACGATAAGGAAGAGCGGGGTACTCTAACACAAGCATATTATGCTTAAAAGAGAACCCCTATGTTATAGTAAATATAGGTGATTTACAATAACATGGGGGTTCTCTTTTAAAAATGAAAAATGATTATACAGAAATAAACATTTTTCATTTTCATTTAGCGTCTCCACATGTCGGCGGATTCATGTTGAGCCTGGCCGTAAAGGCTGTAAATTTTATCATCTTTTATGACGATTGCCATGCCTCTGCTAACATGTAGACGGACCATGGCGTAATTTAATAATTTCCGTTCTATTACGTAATTTTATTCCATGGCAGCAGTACACACGAAGCACCAAAATATGCAAAGAACATGCGCCAGGAACTCGTATAAATCTAGATAGGCGCGTCATAAGTAAAATATTACTTGAGAATGCATTTTAAATAAAACTGTCTGAGAAAAGTTTGGATTGAAGCTACGGCAAAGAGATATGACAAAAAAAATCTGATTTTTTCTAATGTTATTGGTTTTGGGGAAAACATAAGTGAAATAAATAAATACATAAGTAGGTATCATGTTTGTGAGTAAATCTACCTACCTAACCTTATAACAAATTTAAAAATGAACACAATCATGGTGGTCATTTTGAATTTCGTTAAGGTTTCACCATGTATTATATACAATACTCTTTTTTACCTTTTGACTAAATAACTTACTGATAAAAAACAAATCAAATAACAAACCTGCCTTCTTAATTCTGATTTGAGAATCACCGCATCCATGATAGGGACATCTTTGCCAACCAGTCGTACACAACGCCTATGCATCAACACCGTTCGGTGGAAACTCTGAAAAACTCTCGCACAACTTAGTTCCACAAATATTTCTAGATGGCGTTGTCACTTGTTTCGTAACATTTCCTACAGATGTCGCCACACTAATGCGAATTTGCAATGGCAAGTACCGTGTTGCCTTTGTTTACTACATAGTTAATTTACTATGTAGTAAACAAAGGCAACACGGTGATTATTCATACATATTGTATGGATTTTCAGTTTTGGGTGAAACTGCCTGAATAAATACTTTATAATAAAATATGCTGAGATAGCTCTGAGTATAGTGTTGTTGTATAAAGAGGTACTAAGTACCTAACCGAATATCTAACAATGCGAATTTTTAATAATCATTGTCATATGCAAAACATATAGTAGATGAGAGAAAAGGGTGTCGATATTTGCAGATTTTTGGGAAACTCCTTTACAAGAGACTATAAGTTTCACATATTTTAAACCGTAGGAAGATATTTTTAAATAAAACATTATTGATTAAAGTTTATGGTGCCTGCAATATACAGTGGCTGCGATAAAGTTCCCTATTTAGATGCGTTTAATTCTTGTTAACCATCCTCACAGAGTAGCAAAATGAAAAGAACAGAAAAGAATAAACGATGAAAAGACAAATTATTTCTTAAATCAAAAAACGTAGGTTTTTTGTTTTGCCATGTTGATTGTGTTGCCATGGCAGTGAGATTTTTCAGAGCTCCATGAATTCGTAGACCTGGATATTTTATATTTATTTAAACTTGATACATTTGCGCGTTCCTGAGAAAAGGAGTCTTGACGGATAAACAGACAAACAATGAAGTGATGCTATAAAAGGTATTCTTTTCCTTTCGAGATACGGAATCCTAAAACGATGAACACTATTCTATGGAGTTGCCATTCTGTTACAGTTTTACATTGAGCTCAGCCAGAGGCCATATCTTCCAATTTCACACGTAAACTGTAAGCAGCTAACGTTATGCAAACGCTAATTGGCCATGTACAATGCACAAGGCAGACACCATGTAGCTTCTGAAAATATTAACTGCATTCTAAGTTGCTGTTGTAAACTCCAAAAGTAAATACAAGTATACTAGTAGAAAAGGATGGATGAATGTTTTAAATTAATGTTTTTTTGTGACAACGCTGCAAGGACTGGAAATTTATAAAATCAGAAGCTTGGAACAATAGACTTACCTAGCCTACAGAAGAATATTTTCTCAATATTAAGATCAATTTGATATATCATTATAAGGAATATTAAATTATATGTTGTAATCGATTTTACAATGTAAATATTCGGAAATATGATGTATCCGAAAAATAATAAGTAAAAGAAGGTACTGAAAGACTAACAAGGTCAAGGTAACAAACAATAGGCATTTTTTTAGATTCTCGTTTTTGTATGGTCTGTGCTAAAACTACAATTCGCCGTTCATATTTCACCGCTTATGTAAATTTTGCATCTCATAATAATTGGTGAATCGCGCGTTTGAGCTCCGCCACGAGAGATTTTTTTTATTCGGATCTGGGGGTTTTCTACATTGAAGCAGAGAATAATAATAGGATTTATACAGGGTTATTAGTAATTCACTGACACTGTGTGAATTGCAGGTTCTACCCATAATCACAAACAAGTTTTTGAAGACGCCAGGTCTTCATTCTTAAACTTAGTATTGGTAGTAGATATCCTCCATTCAATAACCGTTCTTTAGAGAGGCCTTATTTGAAACTTAAATCAAAAACAGCTTTGCCCTGAAATAACAGTGGGTGTGAGAGTATAAAGATCGGTATAAAGTTAATTCATTGGGTTCCGGAAAAACGTGTATTTCATTTTGTATCAGACAGAGGTGATTTAAAAACAAAAAAAGAATTAGGACATTGCATCTCCACAAACGTGTTTTGTTGATGGGCAGAATCTGCAGTTGACGTAGTATAAGTGAATTACTAATAACCCTGTATACTTTGAAACTTGAAGTAAAGTATGAGTTTTACCTACTTTGTTCATTCGTCCTTTATTTAAAAACATTTATGTATGTAGTATGCGTGTTTGATATCGTTTTTATACCATTTAAGAATGTCTGCGTTATTTTTATTTATTATTTTGCACCGTGGTATATTTTTATTTAGAATAACATTTTCCTCTAGAATTGTATTTACGGTATAGATGATGTAAATAAAACAACTTGGTTTAGTGACAACTTTATAACATTATAGATGGCCATAATTTAAACTACCTTATTTTACATTTTGCTTTAAAAACCCTTAGCAGGGTTTGCAACGTAAGTATCGCAAACGTTTTTGTTCTTAAACGCTTCTATTAGGTTCGGGTCTAGCAATCTGTTAACAATGCTCGTGACTCTGGAGTCGTACGGTATGAAGGCATGGTCCGCATTCACTTGAAAGACTCGGACGGGTACCGTAGAGTACTGGGACAAACCGTAGTCGTGAGGCAGGGGTGCCATATTGGGGTGAGGCGCGCCCTTGACGAGGACCAGCTCGGAGCGCAGGCGGAAGGACGGCTCGTACTGCTCCGCCAGCATGATCCGGTTGTAAGCGCCTTGCAGGATGCAGCGCTTGTACTGGTTCGAGAGATTGGCGACTCCTTTGAGCTTGTTGACGCAGGCGTCGATCTTGTCCTCCCAGGTAGGCAGCGCAGCGAGTGAACGCGCGAGCGTGGCGGCTTCCCCACCGCGCATGAGCGAGTACATGTGCGCGGCGAGACGGTCCTGGACTTCGCCCATCGTGCCCACCTCACCCACCATTCCAAGGTATGCGCTTAGTGCTGCACGCACGAAGCCTGGGCTGCCGTCGACGCAGAATACCACGCCCACATGACCTGCCATGGGGCACATAAACAAAGTTTTATTGAGTTATCTCTGATAACCGATGGTAGTTTGTGTTGGAATTGGATATTTCTTATCCAATTCCAACACAAACTACCATCTAGACTCGATTGACTCCTTAAGAAAAAAGAAGTTACCTGTTAAGGCTGGTCTATGCCCCAACGGCCTTGAGAACACAAAATAGTCATCTGTAGCCGCATAATTTATTTATTTTTTATTCGCAAATGTTCAATTTGTTTAAAATACTTGATAAATATTTGAGTGAAAGAAGAATACTCAAAATCAACAGCGTTTAGAAGAAATATCCGAATTTCAAATATTTTGTTTTAATTCTATATTTGAGTTTGTGTATTTTTCTTTCACTCAAATATTTGTCATAGCATTTTACATAAATTGAACGTTTCAAGAATAAAACAAACTATTTATACGGCTACAGATAATTATCTTGTGTTCTCAATGCCGTTGGGGCATATGCCCCAACGGTCTTGAGAACACATGGCTGGTATATACCAGCCTTAAGAACGCAACCCAATTCACCAAAAGCTCTAAAACACGTTTGTGAAAATAACCTTCGTTTTCCATCAGTCTTGCCACCTCCAACGCTACGTTGACTCCGAACGAGTATCCAAGGAGGTAGAATTTGGTCTTAAACTCGAAACGTTTTTTTATGAACTAAAATAAAAAATAAATTAGGGTTAATGTAGGAAATTGCCTAGTCAGGTATCTGAATGTCAATCTATTCATAAATGTTGCAAAGTAATTTCTAATTCAAAAATAGAAGGAACAAAATGGATGCAACAAAATCCTTTTGCATCGGAATTCCTGAGCTCAAGGAAGTGTTCATAAAATTAATTCAATCTTTTATAATAAAAATAAACGGCAACAATCGAGGAAATTCGATTACGCTGCTACGATCTTATTTTCTATATTGTAAATAATGAATAATAGGTGATATTGAGGGAAATGCTTATACGACGTGTCAATATACCTACCTGCTTTAAACGACCATTAGTTCTTTAATATAGAACTAACGGGAGTTCAAAGCAGGTAAGTTCTAATTTAAAAAAAATCTCATGATTATATTAAAATAAATAAATAAATAATGCTGGACAATCCATACAGCATCATCTAGCCCCAAAGTAAGCAGAGCTTGTGTTATGGGTACTAGATGACTGATAAACTTAATACAATACATACATAGATAGATATTTAGTTATTTTTAGTTCTTGTTTTATAAGTGTATTGATGGTGCAATAAAGTGATAATCTATCTATCTATTTTTTTTTATTTTATATAGAAAATACCCAGAACATCCGGAAAAAATATTTGCAGATCGTACAAACATTTGTCCCAAGGCGGGAATCGAACCCGCAACCTTCTGCGTCACAGGTGGACCTTCGCCCACCGCGCCACATCGGTAGTCATGAGTTTTTTTTTTTAATTTTTGATGATATACTTATTTATATAAGTATCATCTAAATTCAGTATGAGCATGGTGAATTGTGAACACTTAAATAATTTAAAAGTTATTTATACCTTTAGAATAAGACTAGCCGTTTCAGGCACAGTGGCATTGGTGTGTTCCGGCCCATACTGAAAAGCGACAGCTTGAACCTTAAGTCGTTCGCATAAGGTTGTGAGCACTTCGTGGTGACCTTCGAATCCTGGCATCAGCATCAAATACGTATCTTTAGGGTCAAGTTCCTCTTCATCCTGTATGAGCAGTTTAAGATTATTTTAATCCATACTTGTTTAATCCATACTTGTTGTACATATCCTGCAAGTTCAAGTTGAGTCTTGAAACTTGCAGGATAATGTAATATAGGCTCAGGCCTACAATTATAATTCCTTTCTTAGTGCTTACTTAGGTAGTCAGCTACCTAAGTAAGCACTAAGAAAGGAATTTTGAAAGCAGTCTAAGAGGTTCAAATTAGGGGTTGAACGTTTAAACGAATAGACTCTGTATTTCAGCAAACGTAAGCAATAGAACTACATAACTTTACATGTAGATTCCTCTTAGAAAACCAACACACATTTAATTTATCGTTTACTGAAATTCTGACGGTGTATTCTGACTATATCTTAAATCAAACGAAAAGACTAAAGTTTAAACGAAAATGATCTGTATCTCAGCAACCGTTAGCAAAAGAATTACAGTTTTTACATGCAGGTTCCTCTTCTAGAACAAACACTCATTTAGATGCATCGTTTTCTAAAATTCTGACACTGTTTCCCTATCTCTAAGCTAATTCAAAAAACTAAACGAAAATTCTCTGTATCTCAGCAACCGTTAGCAATATAACTACAAAATTTTATTATGATGATGACCTTTGTCCATAACTACACTTATTATGGATAAGTCCTTATTTATAGCCAATGAATTGGATAAATCCGATATCGCTTGCTCATTTGAATGTGGAGTTGAAGAGTTCCTTCAAAGGACTCAAATAAAAGCCTCTGATTTTACATTTGTTACCCAGAATGTAAGGAGTATTTACCGCAACTTTGATGACGTACTTACCTCTATAACGCTTGATAGATTGTCTTTTGATGTAGATGTAATCGTTCTAACAGAATGTAGACTTCAATTGTCACGACCTTACCTTCCTAACTACAACTCGTTTACTACAACAACCACATGAACCAATGCGACGGAGTCGCAATTTATCTTAAAAATAGTCACATGGTTACATTTGTGAAATTATAATAAATAATGCGTCATGTTTAAAAATTAAAATTTATAATATTAGGTTATCATATGCATCTACCGCTCTCCGTAAATAGGTAATGCTGAAAAGTTTATTAATTCATTGTCCGATCATCTTGAAACTCTAAAATCATATGAGAGTATAATTATTATGGGAGACATAATATTAATATCACAGCAAAATAAGACGAGCGTAGTAGTGACAGGAATAACAGACTCAGTTATCTTAACGCACTTTCTCTACATGGCCTTCTTCCTGGACACTACTTACCACCAAGAATAAACAGCTGTCTGGATCACTGCATAATCAAAATACATAAAATTAAAAATGCTGCTACTATTGCTATTCTTGAAACCTCTACTACTGACCACCGCATGCTTAAAGAAGGATGGCAATATCCGACCCATCCCAAATAAAAATAAACAAGGGCCGTGCAGACATGTTATAACTACTGCCGGATTTGTTATGTTTTTATAAATTTTCTAACAATCATTTACATTTTTAGAAGCAGGGAGTCAAAATATATTCCTATTTATATTTTGGACGAGAAAGAAACGAATGGTAGCCAACATAGCTTAGAACGTGACTGTCAATGTCAAAGTAAACCAAGTAACACATAAAGCGGGCGGCGCCATAAAATAACCAAACCTTCAACCACTAGCTGCATTTTTGGCCAGCCTTCTAATATAATGAATAATTATTGACCTGGATTTGCAATGCTGATTATCTACATTATTTTTATACTGTGTGATCAATAAAAGTAGCAAAGTACAAACATGTTTTTAAATACCTATCTTTAATAGCCGTTGGC
Organism: Eupithecia inturbata; assembly: GCA_963662085.1. Taxonomy (NCBI): domain Eukaryota; kingdom Metazoa; phylum Arthropoda; class Insecta; order Lepidoptera; family Geometridae; genus Eupithecia; species Eupithecia inturbata. Next base: position 14,246,142 of record OY759187.1, read on the forward strand.
ACAATATGGTTTTTAAATAGTTATGGTTTTTAAGGTTAGTCAGGTCTATCTACAGATACGTACATTGTGTCCTGTAGATACATTTATATTCATACAATTAACCTTCTATACCATCGATATGACTATAAGTCTCTAACAGGCATAACCTACACAACTTTTTTCTCCCAACTTGTAAAAGGTTTATTCTATTGATTTCGTAATCCATAATTAATGTTTTATTCATTTTAAAAGACCTGGGTAATGCACGGCGCCAAAAAAGTTGGGTGAGCAGATATATGGAACCTTGCCATTCTTCTTTCCCTTTCTAAAAAAAGTCAAGTAAAGTCGTAAACCTAACTAAAACACCTAAAACACTTTATCTCTATAAACACTTTATCACTTAGAATAGGGTAACTCTTACAAAAATAGACTGTCACCTGATTCTATTCACTCCATATAATAATGATTATTGATAGTCATTTATTTTGTTTTTTATTTGTTTAAAGGAGGTAATTAGATTATTCACTTGTGTAACTACTAGATAACATAAGATAGCAGGACTAAGTGTTAAACGTTCACGCCGACACAAAGTTCCTTCTAGAGGTAGTTTTTTGTAAGAATCATCAGCTTGGACCTCACGATACAAGCTCGGCCTAGTGTGAGATCCATCTGTAAAGTTATAGTCTCTAAGCCCTCAGCAATGACTTGTTTTATCAGTGTTATAATTGGTGCCTATAATGCTGTAATATGATTGTTTTTGCTGCAAATAAATATATTTTTTGTTTATGTTTTATGTTTACACTAAACATGCATCAATATAATGTAGGTTGTAATTATGTTCTTATTTTGAAATTTTCTAGTATTAATATGGCATCATCTTTGATGACTCGGTTTTTAGGGTTCCGTACCCGAAGGGTGAAAACGAAACCCTATTACTAAGCCTCCGCTGTCCGTCCGTCCGTCCGTCCGTCCGTCCGTCTGTCAAGTGGCTATCTCATGAACTGATAAAGGTAGACAGTTGAAATTTTCAGATCATGATAATTTCTTTTACCGCTATATCAACAAATACTAAAAATAAAATCAAATCAAAATTTAAGGGGGCTCCCATACAACAAACATGATTTTTTTGGCTATTTTTGTTCTTAATTTGTCAAGGCTGAATCTCTTGAACTACAATAAAAAGACACATGAAACTTTTTACAATTAAGTTATACTTCAATTGCAATATTAATAATTACTATATAAAAAATCAAGTTGAAAACTTAAAGGGGTCTCCAAACAAGTGCAAATTTGATGTTCTTTGAAAAAGTTGCCTGATTTTTACGGTACGGAATCCTTCGTGTGCGTGTCGACTCGCACTCTTCGGCTTATTATTATTTTTATTTGTACATAACGTACAGTCAAAAAAATTTAGTCATTATGATTCTTTGTAAACCATTACAATACAAAATGTGTGTTTTGTTTTGTTTTAATAAACCGTACTCAAGTAGTATCTCTGTGCTACTACCTATTGTATGTTATATTGGAAATTTTGTTATAGTTATTGTACGTGCCTAATTTTGTATGTGTGTGACTTGTATTTTCTAATAAACTATTTTATTTCATTTCAAAATATTTACCTGTACACAACTGCATGCAGTAGACATAAAAACGCCCGGCTCAGCAGCCCTGCATTCATCTGCATCGATATAATTGAAGAATGTATCGAAGCCATCTTTAAATTTTGGTTCATTCCATGATTTTATATTTTCTAGGTTTTTCAGGCTGTAAATAATAAAGGATGTGCTCAACATTCAGTTTTCACGGCTCGTTTCCAGGGTGGCTTTTTGAGATGGGAGTGGATGGTCAAATTCGAAATCATAAGTCGTGAAAGGAGTCATGACTTAGATATATGAGAAAATAAATACTGCATTTATTAGGATTTTTTTATATCTTGTTCTTTAGCAGGAAATCGATCCGACTTATTTTTCAAAAAACATGAAACCCATAATTTCTGCACCAACAGATTTGATAGCTGATAAGGATCAATCTTTGCAATTAAGTGCAATTTTTCTTTAAATCATATCTAAATTTACTGCTACACTTCACAGAAAACACACTGTTTAAATATTTTTAAAAGAAATAAAAAGTTCTAACTACGAGTTTACGTCCAATTTACTTACTCAGCGATACATAACTTTAGTATTTTCTCAACAGAATAGCTAATGTCGTAAGTTTCATTGATGAGTGAGCAAATTTCTGCTGTACTGATGTCATGTTGTAACAAGCTTTCAATAGATAAGCTTTCATCAATTTTATTGACATCGGTTCCTGTAAAATTATTAAACACGATGAACAAAAGTATTTTTAAAGCGTTTGCAAGTTCAATTATAACGTAAAATAATCAGAAAGAAACCATCAAAATAATACATTATATTTTGTTTAACATTACCATAGATGTTATAATACTATACTAGTCTTGAGCAACACCAACCCATGAGATGACTTACCAATAATATTTGAGAGCCTCTGTAGGAGCAGTACATAATTTTTATTCACATGCACGGAAGCAGCCACTGTGTACTTTAGCCTGAGACTAGTTTCAAGGTCACTAAGAATAGTTTTCAAACTTGACCTGGACTTTTCGGGGTTTCCGTGATCAAGCTTAAACAAATACGTACAAAGAACAAATTGTTTAGTCAAAGTAGAAAAATATTTTATTATTATTGTTGCGTTCAATAATAACGTAAAATCTTGGCTAGACATACTTCTACATAAGGAAATAATTACCTCTTTTACTAAACCTATGTGGAAAGACAATGCTGGAAGGCATGCATTCTTCCTTGAGACACAAATCGAATCAATTGCTGATGCCACGTACTCATCCGACGCCCCTCCATCACTCTTTGAATGACTCACAACGACAAATTGGCTGCAATCAGTAAAGAAAACTCAGTGAATAAAATCGCAAAATTGTTCAATCAAAATTCTAATATCAATATTGCAGTTCATGCACTGCATCCTGCCAAATTTAAATGAATAAGTAGAAACTAACTTTAGATCATTGCAGATTTTTCTCGACGTCAAGTCCAAGTTGGCAACAACGCCGGCAGTATTATTGAATTTTGCGGCAAAATCTCCCGCCTCCAAACTTTCTGGGCCACTGAAGTTGTGAACTATGAAAATTCCTAGAATAGGACCTAATTTGGTGGCTTCCTGCAGGAAGTTCACACAGCCGGTCTCTGTTTGCAGATTTTCCGTGGATAGTTTTACGGTTACGTTGAGATCACTCCAGGTTCTATAAAAAAAAAAAAGCTTATTTTGTTAAAGCGTAATTAACGTAGTCAGATTGTCGATTCTTATCAACAACCGATTTCTAAAATAATATTAAAGGTGTTACAAACTTACGAAAATTTAGTGTAACAGAATCCAGCCAATTGATTTGGTTTTAAGCATAATACAATTTTTGTAGCACCATGCTTGATGAGAGTGTCAGCCAGTTCCATGCCCAAAACAATCTTATCGTCACTCACTACGATGTAAGGACCAGCTGTCGAGTAGGCCATTCTGGAATACATAACATTTTAGAGGTCATAATCAAGGTGTTAGAAACATAAACAACATACGATATACCTCCCCAAGATACAGTTTCTTAGAACATAGCTTTGGTCGAGTCATCACAAACGTCATTCGAATTTAAGAACCTGTTTGTACGCCCCTAGACTTGCCATGACTCGTCCAACATGTGGATGGACCATTAGGTTTTTACCTTGTTGCTACCTTCAAGTGATCGCCTGCGGCCTGGGAATGTTCCATCCTGAGGAGCACCTTACCGCGGTGATTGCTGGCGGCGAGCAGCTGAAATGCGCGGCCAACGTCGGCCGGTGAGAACACAACTCTGCTCAGAGGCCGGACAACACCTTTCGCAATGCCGTCACTGAGTAGAAGTTTTAGTTTCTGAAATACAAAATGATTTCATGTCAAATTTAAGTACTGTTTCCGTACGTCGTCAATTCTTTAACAAAATTATGAAAAAGGGAAGATAATAAAGGCTTGTGCTAATAATCGCGGTGCGGTCATAAGCACATTTTTTTTAAACTTATTAAATACCTACTACCTACTACTTAAAATATATTACAAAATGACAACTCTCCTGGACGACAGCCTCGATGTTGAATTAATAAATAATTAATTGTGGACTTAATTATTCAAAGATTTATTTCGTTATTTTGTGATTGAATATTTTTATTTATGCCGACTATTTTATGTTTCTTCTCATGCGATTTATTATTTTAATTTTATTAATGTAATGTTTGTGTTAAATGCATACAACGGCTTTAATGCTCAGAAGGAGCGCATAAATAAGTTTTCACTTTAGTAAAATAGGTACTATTACAAAGAAGTCATAGCTCAGCGTTCAAATTACCTTCTTGTCCATCGCGAACTCTGGTTTAAATATGTTGTCCAACTTAATTGATCGATAATGGCATGAGAGAGCTAGAAATCCCATTTCAAACTCTTCGTCCAATAACATATCATGATCACTGAGATCCATGAACACCCCTTCATAACCGATGAGTTGCTGAGCAGCCTAAAAAAATTGTATGTTTCATGTTTGATCAAAATTCTTGTATCATTGGTATTTTGTACATCGTTTTCATTGTCAACTCACCCGTCTATTTGCCCCACTTGCAAGGTTTATGACGATACTGCAATCTGATTTTGCATTAAATTTGACAGCGTCTTCAAAACAGCTGTCCGTTAAAATTACAATATTTTTCTCTATAAATAAAACACAAAATCTGATTTAATTACGATCTAAAATATTTTGCATCTGTACCTAAGTTAGTATACTATTATAAAATTAGTGCTTAAGTGAACTCAATGCCACAAAAAATAACTATTTGGAGATGATATTTGGCTTTTCATTTCAATGACGATGCATTGGCATAATAATTGTTTTAACTTACCTTCTAATTCAGGGAATAGTTTTAACAGGAACCTCTTCTTGTGGTTGTCTCGGACGGAGGCGTGCACCGTGTAGCCGCGCGACAGACATATCCCTATGAACGCCTGTCCGAGGGCGCCAGCCCCGCCGTGGATGAACACGTGCTTTATGTACGTTGATATGCTGCAGTTGGCTCTGCTCTGAAATACCAAACAAAAACAATATAGGCAAAGCAAACTGTAAATATCTAGCATGAGTAGCTAGAAAAATAATGCCGTATTAATGTTAAAGGGAACTTACCAAGCAGTAGTAAGCAAGGATGTACGGCAGAGGAACTGTGGCGGCATCTTCGAGAGTCCAGTGTTCCGGGACAGGCCAGAGCAAGTCCGGATCAGCGTCCACCGTGCTCGATATTGTTCCATTTGAAATGAGACCCATGACTCTAAAACCGCTGTAAAAGCACAAAAAAAAATATAAACCAAATGAACTTTGTAAGCAAATAATGTCGGAGCGAAGACGTTATTTCAATATAAAAATCTAGTTTAAAGAATAATTTGATTGTAAAACCACATAATCCAATCGCAAAATTGATTAATGATTAAAAAACATTGTAAAAATACAAAAACTTTCTTCATCACAGCAATTTTCGCTCACGCTTGGAATCGTTCGACGCAGGGCTAAGCTTTGCTATAAATACGGCCTTAGTCGGCCGAGTTCCTATCCCACCTATCCCAACCGCTTTGGAATGAACTCGCTTCGCCGTAAGGTTAAGAGGGCCATTCAAGAGCATCGTAACTCTTCTTGGGACGAACTGCTTTCAACGATCAAACCGGGTCACCAGGCCTACTGGAACCTGGCGCGTTCAATGAAAGCAGACGGAGTCACCATAATGCCCCCGCTTATACGTCCGAATCATCAAACGCCCGCGTTTGAAGATAAGGACAAAGCCGATACTCTGGCTGAAAGCCTGGAAGCCCAGTGCTCCCCCAGTCTTGAGCCCATCGACCCAGCTCACCTCGATACGGTGGATAGCGAAGTCGAACGCTTAGCGTCCCTACCCCCTTCCGCCACCCTTGAACACGTCAGGGCGGCAGAGGTCGCAGCGATCATCAAAGATCTCCGACCGAAAAAGTCCCCCGGCTCGGACGGCATCAGTAACAGAGTACTCAAAAGGTTCCCTGTTGCCCTCATTTACCTCCTCGTAAGCATCTTCAATGCAGCCATGTCCACTTGTTCTTTCCCTGATGTCTGGAAGGAAGCCAATGTCATTGGCATCCACAAACCGGGCAAAAAGGCGAATGAACCTTCCTCCTACCGCCCTATCAGTCTCCTCAGTTCCCTGGGGAAGATCTACGAGCGACTCCTTCTGAGTCGTCTCTGGTCCCACGTCAATGAGCACAAGCTCTTACCCGATGAGCAGTTCGGTTTTCGAGCTCATCACTCTTGTCCCCAACAGGTGCTCCGCATCACGGAGCACATACTGACCATGTGGCATCACACTTGGCCAGCCAGTACGGGAGCTGTCTTCCTCGACGTAGCGAAAGCCTTCGATAGTCTGGCACAATGGCTTGATTTACAAGCTTTCCACCCAAGGTGTGCCAGACAGACTCGTACTCATCCTACGAGACTACTTGTCGAATCGCAGCTTTCGCTACCGCGTGGAGGGCACTCTCTTCGACCCCCGACCCGTCAGAGCAGGTGTCCCCCAAGGATCTGTCCTTGCTCCGCTCCTTTTTACGCTGTACACCAGCAACATCCCCCGCCACCCGCAAGTCGAACTTGCCCTCTTCGCGGACGACACAGCTTTGTACGCATCCGACTTGAACGCAAGTCGGGTAAGTATAAGACTGCAAGCCGCACTCAACACCTTAGGTGCCTGGTTCAGACAATGGCGCATAGAAGTGAATCCGACGAAAAGTGCAGCAGTGTAGTACTTCTCGCGGAATTACTCTAAGCCCAGAACCCTCTCCCTCTTTGGCAAACCCATTCCCTGGGTGAAGTCAGCCAAATACCTAGGGGTGATACTAGATCGCCGCCTTAGTTTTAAACCCCATATTCGCACTGTAACCAACCGCGCAAAGTTCACACTTAGCCGGTTGAACAGTCTCCTTCGAGCGAAGAGTAAAATGTCCCTTAGAAATAAGGTGGCACTTTACAAATCGGTCATACGCCCAGTCATGACTTACTCGTCGGTAGTATTTGGCCACTCGGTCAACCTCCGCCCCCTTCAGGTTGTCCAAAATAGATTTTTGCGCCAAGCCACGGGCTGTCCGTGGTACATGCGCAATAAAGATCTCCATCGAGATCTTAATCTCGAGTTCGTAGCCCACTTCATAAAGACCGCTTCCCAGCGTCATTATGAAACGGCCTCAGATCATTATAATCCCTTGATCTCCACGATACCGGATTATCCCATTGACGATCCTCCCACGAGTTCTCTCCTCCGTAGACCGAGACACGTTCTCGGTGACTCCGTTGACCCAATCACCGCCGCTAACCCGGAGGTGACGGCAACAGATACCGATTCGCTTCCGCACACTACACACCCGACCAAAAACCGACCCCGCCGTCGAAGAATTCCCCGCTTCCGCCCATAGGTGCATTCGTGCACCTTGGCGAAACCTCCATTCCCTCTTGTAGCATCTGGCGACAGACCAAGCCGAGGCTCGCACCTAAGTGGTGGCCCTTGTGCGTGTTGCCCCAGAAGGCGCCTCGCCTTTACCGGCGAGGCGCCTTCTGCGCCCGCCAAATGTCCGATAACGCTGTCATGGCCATCTGCGGTCAACAGCATTGTAGTCCTTTCGAAAATTAAAAAATTAAAAGAGCTATGATTCATTCGTGTTAGAGTTGTCGGACGGAACGGACCTCTGCTATGGAATAAATGCTACTGCCACACCAACTTCGTGCTTTTTTTTCAATGGATTCCCACCGAGACCAGGATGAAGATAGTGACGTCGGTGCTGCTGACGTCAACCTTTTCAAAAAGCGTACGGCAGGTCCTCTTTCGTCATATACATAGATTATTTAATTCGTTTTTAGACTGGCCCATGGTTGATACAAAGTGAGTAGGATGTGCTTACCTTTTGGAAATTCCACTGAAATCCATGCCATAATAGCCGTTACAATGGCTTCTCGATGCAGCATTTCGGGCATCCCTGAGTGATGGTCCAGTATAGAATACCTAGAAATAACATTCATAATATTAAGACTTATACCTCAATATAGACTCTCAGAAACCAAAGCTAAGGTTTTACCTGCACTCGCATATTGCAGAACGGGTGGACAGGTTCCTCCTCCCAAGTCAAACTCTCAACATCAGCAGACTTAGCACTCCTAAGTCGTACATTTTGGGAAGTGATGTTTTTGCTACTATCACCTATGTAGTAACCACCCCATTGACCCTGAAATCAAATTAAAATGGTCAAAAAAACGCATGACAATATTTGTTCTAATTTGTATCTAGTAAAGCCTTATGATTTTATTATGTTACCTTCTTCAAAACATTGAAAGCCAATTTTTTTTGTAATTGCTCTCTGTAGATATTTTGTTCAAGACTGAAGGCAGGCACATGATAATCATCTACGATAATCAGTCTTATTCTGTTTCCGTGCTCTTTTCTTAGCTTTTTTACCATACCTGCCAAAAAGCAGAATATTTTTTTATTAGATTGTGTTTCCTTGCGTTAAAACGTCATAAGTTCTTAATAAGCTTGATAGCTATTTATTTACTATGGTGAACGTTTGAATTACGTACGTACCCAACAAACCACAGAAAGGCTGTCTCTCGGAAATTAAAATGACATCTTGTGAAGTCGCCAGTTCAGCTTGCACCTTACTGATCCATGAGAAGTTTTTATCCAGAGTGATCGGCAGAAAACAGATTTTATCTTCTAAAGAATAATTGGCCTTTCTGAGTAAGATAACAATATGTTTCCCCACTGACATCGCGGTGATGATATAGAACAGTTTGTATTTTGGATGAATCTTTGCAGTGTCTTTCTCAATGGTTAGAACAAAGGTTCCACTCGAAATAGTCTTGTGAATATTCTTCATTTTCTGAAATTAATGTTTCTGTTTAAGTTGTAAGGGTGATGTTAAAATTATAAGTTTTTTTTTTATTTTCTGACATTTACCTTGTCATCTTCTAGGAAATTGTCCAATATAATTAAATCCGTCTCATCAGCCGACAAATCTTTTTCTGTGTGTGATTCAAAATTTACAAAGGAAATCTCGCCACTACATTCATTTAACAAATCATTTATGACGGCGGAGTCTTTTGAAAGTAGATTTATATATTTGACGTCTTTGTTTACGTTTTCAGCAACTAATTGAAGATTTATTTGAAGGGCTGGTTTGAGCTGAAAGTTAATAAAGTAAATTACCTTAATTTAACGGTAGTTTTCTTATGAGAAAAATAATGTTAGACATACTTCAATCAAGCCTGTTTTGAAGTGCGGGACAAACTGTTGATTAAGTAGAATGTTTTGTGAGTGTTCCAATAACTTAGATTCTTTGAACACCAATCCGAAAACGTTTACTCCACCACATCTAAAATAAAAAAATATTTAATTATGTTCAACACAAATTGCATGTTAACCAACTATTTTAAATTAAATTCTCGATGGCTCACTTTGAACAGTCTTGTATGTCATTCAAATAAGCACTAATGCTGGTCATATCATTATTAACCACTGCCATTGCATTATGTTTGTCAACATCAATAGTAAGCTTGTAGATATGTGATGGTATTATGACATTATCTATATTTTTCGCGAATGCATTGAACTGAAATATGGAGTCAAGGAAGCATGTCCAGTTGTCATTCCATTTGATGTTGCCTCGTGTTTTAATTGAGTTAGTAGAGTCGATTGATTGAAAATCACCTCTGAAAAAATACATTCATAAATAAATAATGCTGTTTAATTCACACATCATCAAGTTCCAAGCTATCTATAATAATTTGAAGAAATATTTTTGGTGTAACATACTTTAGTGAAGAATACATAATATTTAATGAAAGAACACCGTATTGTACTTAAAACGTAACAAAAATAAAAAAAAATTAACATAAATTGGAAATATAAGGCCTTATCCCCATATAGTCCAAGACAACCTTGGGATAGAGAAAAATATAAAAGTGGAGAGAGATAGTGAAAGATGGACTAAAATAAGAGTTGGTAGTGTAAAAATAGTACATATTAGTTTTATCTATATTATACCTACTCTAGTTTCTGCGCGTGGTGTACGCACGCCTTGTTTCTATGGAAACATTTAAAAAAATATTTAATTCGTTTAGATAGCTAAAGATAGGAAATAAAACTTCTGTTTGGATTTGAAGGAGTTGATATGGAAGAAGCAAAAAATAATTAAAAAACTTACTCGTACAAATATCCTTTGAGGCGCATCATAGTGTAAATATCATTAGCAGTTAAGTTTACTAGGTCAGTGTCGATATCTTCTTCGACACTGACCGAGTGACAATCAACAGCATCCAATTCAAAGATAAACCCAGTTACGATAATAGAATCTTCTTTAGTAACCTGTATAAAAAAAGAAATTCATTGTTTTTTTATTAACTATTAGAACTTTTATACCAAATTCTATTAGAAACCATTGACAAAACTTATTCAAAATTTAACAAGATTGCTCAAGTGCGAGTTAGACTCGTGCAATGGGGTACTGTTTTAGAAATATTTCATATCGTATGAAATAACACAGAAATTTAAAACTGTTTGAGATGTTCAAACTAAAGATACCTTTCATCTGAAACCTCACTTGACTTTGGTCTCTTTTAAAATTTTTACATCACAATATGTACTTACATTGTATTTTTTTTTCTTTAATTTTATACAAGCGCACGAAATTTTGTTTTAGTTCAAGTTAATAGCTGCGGTAATTGCTGAGATATTAAAAACGGAAAAAAAGACACACAGAGCTAGACCATAAGGGTTTCGAAACCGATCTCGAAACACTAAACATAAGAGAAAAATAGTACACTTTTTATACCTGGTTGGTGAAAATGTGTTCGTTTACCTCAAATCTCCTGCTGCCTTTGTTGATCTTGATCTCCAGTCTCAACTGTTCATCATATTTTATGATAGCTTCATTATGAAAATGCACTTGTTTAAAAGTAACTGACAGCTCTCTGAATTTGACGCCTTTATGCATTGCCAGGTTCTCCCACACCAATTGGAGGGCTGCTGCTTCGGGAAAAACGTAGTGACCTGGAAAAACGTAATCATCGATAGGTACGAGTACCAATAAATACAAAATATAAATTATTTAACACTTTATTTCTTATAATATCATCAATATTTTGTTTATAATTTTACCATTTATTTGATGTAATACAATATAGTTTGAAATTTGACTTGTCTATTAATTAATTATGTAATTATGTATTTATTAATTATGTTCTGACTTATAATGTTAATCTTGAATAATGCTTAACAAAAGTAAAATAAAAGAATGAAAATAGCTTTGCTTGTTTCCCAAAAAATCATAATACCTTTTCTAACGTTTCCTTTAAGGAATGAAAAGTCATCATCGTGAAGTGACATAACGAAACTGCGTATCATAGTTTGTTTTCTATCTTTGTTGCTATATCTAGCCTGTGGCCTGAAACAAATTTTTAATCATAATCTTGAGGTATAAAAGAACAAGCAATTGTCTGGTAACAAGGCCAACTGTCTACGTTGAACGGTTTGAGCTGCAAACCATTCAAGGTAGAAAGTTGAAGTTTGGGGGGTAGGTTACCTACCTGTTACAACCTCTCGCTAAGAAGGGATTTTTAGAAATTCCACCCCTAAAGGATTGAGTTACAAAAATCACCAAAAAATGTTCAACCCCCGTTGGGTTGAACTTTTTTTGGTGATTTTTGTTACTCTTTAATCAGTAGTGGCCCAATTAGCTTGAAACTTACAGATAATAACTACGGTGGAGGAGAATTTAAAGCTACTTAAACGAGTGTTGCAAATTTTCAAAGAAAATTGGTTGACTTTAAATCTTAAGAAATGTCATAATAAAAACAATTGAACACATAATCAGATTTTTTAAAATTTTCTTGAAAATTGGGTAAATTCGGTTATTAAAGTTTGTGATTCGTAATAAGCTATAAAGTAAATAATGGTTCACGGATTTTTATTTTATATAACTTCTTCTAGGTGGTGTGTATTGTGTAATGAATTTCTTCGCGGGTGAAGCCGTGAGGCACAGCTAGTGTTCTTAATAAACCAGATATGTATTATAACTGTAATCGGCAACAACGATCCAAGTTGGTTTTGAAAGAACCCTTACTTAAGAAACGTTGGTTAACGAAGGACCAGGGCTTCATATACCGGTAAAATGGTGGAATCGTTACTTCAGCGCAACACCAGGTAACGTTACCAAACAGGTAATGTTATATGATTTACAGTTAATTTTGTGATGTGGTAACGGTAAAACAAAAAAATGTTACTTGTACTTTTATCGGTAAATGTAACGTTATTTAACGTTATATAATAATTGTTACAAACGTAGTTTTCTGTCTCTTTCTTTGATTTTCGATGTTACGACCAGTTTGGCGCCGGTTGCTACAAGAAACAGGCGTTCTATTATTAAAGTGCAAAAATTGCCGAATTTCTATGTAAACTAAACTAGAAACCCTATTTTATCCCCTTAGCGCAAGGCGCGTCATTTTTATTTTGTAAAAATGCTAACAAAAACTTTATTCTTTGTCTACTTGTGATTTTAATCCTATCTCCGAACATTGTAAAAATAAACCCTCCCATGTTATCTTGGCTCCGCCTCTGGACAGACAGCGAAGACTTAGTAATATGGTACCGTTTTCACCCTTCGGATACGAAACCCTAAAAAACGAGCGAACGTTACAGTAGTCGTCGCATTCGCATTATGATATTACATCTAAAATCTCACCATTAAATCAAATGACAATCAAATAGCGCTTCCTTATCTAAATTCCGTCCCTTTTCACAAAATCTCTCCCATAGAAAGCGAGAGGAAAGATGTTACACGTCAAAAACAGTTGGTACTAGCTGGTAGGTAGGTTCTACCCTACTATAAAATGAACCAAATTACCTACTTCATCCGTAAAATCAGCTAAAAATAGTACTATCTTATTATAAAGAAGATGATACACATAAAAAATAGTAAGTATCAACAAGTACTATCTGGTACTAGGTAGGTTCTACCTTTATTTTATTTAAGTAGGTACAGATTACTTACCATGAAAAATAAATGTTACACATAAAAAAACAATAAGTATCAACAGGTACTAGATATTGCTGTTCCGTTCTGAATGGGTTCAAAGTATCTGTATACCGCGTTTTTCTTTTTTCATCCCATTTTTACGCCTCGACTCTCGACAAAGACACAATACAAAGAAAGGAAAAGAAAAAAACAAGAAACTGCAACTGCACGTACACACTCACGTCAACTGCGCTAAGAAACAAAGCACGCAACGTTGCATCCGAATGTATGTGTTACGCAAGTCAAATACGCGGCGCGCTATGCGCGTTGCCGCTGTGCTCTACCTTGCGCAGAGCGGCAACGCGCATTTATTTTAACGAAATTAAGTAACGGTATATTATGGGAATAACCTCTTTAGATATAACGTTATTATATTTTTCGTTACCTAGGTTACAATACTATCTGATTACCGTAAACTAGATATCAATATAAAATAACGTCAATTACCGTTATATTTACTGGCAAATGGTAACGTTACAAAGCCCTGAAGGACAACCACTTAACTCGCTCACAATTATAATGGACCCGTCAAATTACGATAGTTTTTATAGTTAAATCTGAAATTAATAATTTTTATCAGGTAAAAGTAAAACATACTCGTACTTACCAATTTTCACTATGTTCCCATCCAACGTGTTGAGAAAGTAGAGGGGTTCCAGTAGATACGGGATATATTATTTTAGGATATAATATGTCCACTTTTGGATTAAGCCCAGCCTGGTATAATCTAAAAGTTAGGTTTGCAAGTTAAGTTTGCCCTCATGTCCGAAAACAGCGTGGACATATTTTACCATAACCTGCTGAAACTTCTAGAAATAGCACAGGTCGTCATTGAAATTAAGTTTTATAATGTATACATTGTGTAGTTCCTATAGTATTTTTTACCTTAGATTAATTAACATACGTTATCTAGATTAGCATCGCCTTAGGGCTAAAAAACCCTGTAAAGATAATGTTTCTAACTAAATAAATAAAACAATTAAGAAGGCATATATTTCATATGAGTGGCTGAAATTATGTTTGTTGTACTAGCTTCTCTAGTTTTAAGCCCACTAACAAAATAGACTAAGGTTTCTAAATAAAAAACGTGTTTAATTTAATTAAATTAGATGATTTCTTGCAAGATACCCACTTTCCAACAGCCTCCAACAAAAACTTAACCGGATCTGAAGTTCCACGTCTGGTTAGAGGAACATGCAAGCATTCACTCAAAGACCTCTTCATGATTGCTTGCAATAATCCATGAGGGGCTATTTCAATCACTACGGCATCCGCGGGAATTAGCTTAGATGCCTCTTCAAACAGGACCGGATTCTGAAAATATAAAGAAAAAATGTTTTTGGTAAGTGTGATATTGCTATATCATGTTAATTAGTAAGAAATCAAATAATATTCCAAAAATTTTTTTTGGCATGTAATATTAGCATAAGTTGTTGATAGCAACGTAAATTATTACAAGTAAATTATTGGTGTGATATTCTGCAGACGAGTATTGGGCGTTTGGCTCATTCCATTTATCTTCAGGCACCGATGTAGACACCCATTTGTTACTGCGAGCCTTCGGTTCTTGGATCACTTCACTGAGATACTCCAACAGGGCTGGTCCAGCATCAGCGATGTACTTCGAGTGATAAGCGATGTTTGAGCAAGGCACTTCCTTTGCGAAGATTCCCTGAGATATCAAATCTGCGACAAACTCCTTCATGATATCAGCTGGTCCTGAGATTGTTGCCGAGTCCGTGCTGTTGTGACAGGCTACTTCTATACCCGGGGGACACAGTGGGACGATCTGAAAAAGGAGAAAAGTATTATACTTTAGGCTAATCACAACCTCAACTGCATTATTGGTTCACTGCTAGACGCAGGCCGTATTGGCTTTTATCTCTAGGGAGTAGTGCCTATATTCACTATGCAGGGCATGCGGGTTGGGATCACAGTTCGGTGATAGAATTTTTCTGGGGGTGGCGCTGCTGCCCGCCCCGGGTATATCTCTTAGTGGCTTCTAACGACACCAGCGTGAAGAGCTGGGGTGGTGCGAATTCTAAGCCGGCACCACACGGCATATTTTAGAGAAAAGGGGCTTGTTAACAGTTGAAAGGTCAGCAGTAGTAAAATACATTAGAGTAGGTAGATAAAATCAGACTAGTTTAAGATCTTAACAAAATTAATTAATTGAATATAAAATCAATCAACTGAATGAGTATCGGTTTAAAAGTTCTTACAGCTTTATATCCTAGCCCGACAGCAGCCATGGATCCTCGAATGAAATGAGTCTGTACGGAGACCAGGCCACGGCTGTACGCTGAAAGGATCATCTCTTCAGCTGTGAAACATCCATCAGCGTAAGC
The DNA here is from genome assembly GCA_963662085.1 of Eupithecia inturbata. Lineage (NCBI taxonomy): Eukaryota > Metazoa > Arthropoda > Insecta > Lepidoptera > Geometridae > Eupithecia > Eupithecia inturbata. The sequence goes on from OY759187.1 coordinate 14,261,642, forward strand.
ACATCCAAGCTCTCCGACACTGTGACCTATAAAATAAAACATGAAATAAATAAATAAAGAAGCTCATAAACATTAAAACTGCCTCTCTATGTACAAGACGGTTTTATGCTTAATTTGTTCTTAAAGATCATTTTGAAATACCTATAATATTGTCTGGCACAATCCCCATATCAGTGAGAATGTCTGTAAGCCCAATCTGAACGGCTGCAATCCCTACGAAAGAATGCAAGATATTGTCGTAAATCTTTTTGTCAGGCTCAGTTAGGATACGAACGATATCAATTCCTTTCAGCTCCAAGACATTGTGGCACCTGAAAAAGAACGTGCTTTGAACCATACACGATAAACTGTAGCATTAAAAGCTAGTTTTGTTCCTATTTAGGTTTTGATTACATACTTTTGAATAGCAGCAGCGAACACGGGAACGCGCATCAGCTCTGCTCCCATTGTGGCCCATTGAGATCCCATACCACTGTATAGGAACCAAAGTGGTCGAGTTATTCCTGGAGAGTACTCCACGCTTTGCGAAAGACATACTGTTTTATTTTCTGCGTCATTTTCTGTACAAATAAAAGACTTTTCTCAGTATTCTATGGCCTATATCATTCTGCCTATAAACGATTTAGTAAGATTATTTGTTAGTTATTGTTCATACCTAGTATTGTGTATCCCCTACTCATATGTCCGGGAATATCGTACTGATGTATGCTGTGGAGGAGACCGATCTCCTCAGGGTCGATAGACCTCTGCTTCAAGTTTTCCATGAGTGGTGCGATGCAGTCTTCGTTTCTTCCAGATAATAGAATTAGATAGGGAATGCTGCTTTTGTAACGGTTATGGTCCTAGATCAAAATAAATTCAAATTAATTAAAAATATATAATTAAAATGTAGTAATCCTTAACACTGGTATTTTAGTCAGAGCGTAAAAAGACTTTACTTAAATGTTTTACATGAATTTTTTTTTGGAACTAGATAACAATTTTTTTTATTTTTTAGTATTGTACAATTTTGAAGTTACCTTTTCCTTGTAATGTCTCTTAAGCAGAACATGAACATTGGCTCCACCGTTTGAGAAGGAGTTGAGAGCAGCAAATCTTCCGTTGAAATTAGTTGTGTCAGTCAATATCTTGATTCTACCATCCTTTACTTCAGGGATATCTAATGGATCCTTATAATGCAGGTTACCAGAAAGTTTTCCATGTTGGAAGGCAAGGCAGACCTGGAGATCAAATTAGTTTTGTTATAAAACAGAAATCACCATGTAGTTCCTAAGCTAGGCATAAGGCATTCGATATTACCTTCGTCGTACCACAAACTCCAGAAGCTGGTTCGCTAGACCCCATATTAGACTTGACGCAGCCAACTTTTATAGGATGTTTTTTGCCAAAGACTCTTCCAATTGCAGTCAGTTCATTAGCGTCAGCTTCTGCAAATGCTGCAAGAACAATGCTTATTCAACATTAAAATAAACATAACACTCTCATGGCCATACCTTGCATAGATTTTATTTTAGTTCCTAAAAATGTGACAAAAAGTGGTATCATTCTCGTACCTGCACCATTAGCTTCCACATAATCCACATCATGTGGTGACACATCTATTTCTGAGTAAAATGCTTCTAGAAACTTTGCAAGTTCATTTGGCTCTCGCACGGGAAGCAGTTGCTTTGATGAAGGACTATAGCTGCACTTTGCGTAGTAAACTTCGGAATAAATTCTGAAAAAAAACAACTATCTTTTAAAGCAATACAAATTTGTAAAATTTATAGCAAAACGTCCCAAAGTTTTTATTGATGTAAAGTGTTTGACGTTTGTACCTAATGAATCAGTAAATATCAAAAATGTATAGAGGTACAGACATACCTTTTAGCATCTTTAGCTTTTTGTAAGAAGAGTACATTGACAGAATCGGATCTGACGTGACCGTCTCCGTTTTTGTCAAAGCATTTTGTCTTCCCATCGAGGGTGAGGAACCCAGCCCTGAAATGATATGATAAGTAACATAGACTTGATCACATTATTTAAAAATAAAGTTTTTTTAAAGACATAAAAACGAAAAAGCACAAATTAAGGATACCGTTATAATTTTAATTCAATTATTTTCAACAATTCGTTATACCTGCTAAAATTAAGACAGACGTTAGGGTGCAAGCAAAGGTTGCATCCTCCTACGATAGCAGCATCACACAGGCCTGAGCTGATGCTGCGATAGGCGTGCTCGATGCAAGCCGAGGAACTGGCGCAGGACAGGTCCAGCGAGTACGACGGTCCCTTGCCGTCGATCCAGTACGAGATGCGGTTTGCGTACATTGCTTTGTTGCATCTGTGGAAAACATGAATACTTAAAATATGCACACTTACCAAAAGCATCCTCGAAATTTATTTCGTTTGTAGTTTTCGTTAATAAAAAATTGTCTGTGAAAGATAATAAAACTGACAAGTTTAGTAAAATTTAAGATTAATTTATAACAAACCCCTATTTTGTAAATTTTGTAAATTGTTTTAAATGCAATTGGCTCCTGTGAAGCGTTAATTAAATTTATTTTTCCGTAATTTCATAAATATTACGTGGAGGCGTAAAGTGAGAGAGGAATGAATATCATCATCATCATCAAAGCAGCATTACTTCACCCACTGCTGGGTATAAGCCCCCCTTAGCGTGTGCCAATCTTCAAAACGGACCTGGATTCGATAAGCACAATACTTTGGGTCTTGTGCTTGTCTTATCCAAGTCCGTTCCGCGACGGATGCTATATTGTCAGCCTAACGCGCCGCTGGACGTGCGACTGGTATCAATTTAAGCATGTATTTTTTTATGCCTGAAATTAAACACGTGACATGTTTGGCACATGCGCTTCAGCGCATGTGCCAAACATAGAGCAAATAAGATTAGAATATAACGATGTTCGCTATGCTGGCTGCAAAATATTTCAGTCGCGCTCAGGGAATGTATTAACCCGTTACTGTCCTAGTCAGGACCTATTTATGTGAGGTATCAGGAGCAGTTACTAAAAAGGGTTACCGGACTACTGAGCCTTCTTTCTCCAACTAACCCAGTGATGCCAAACCCGTTTCGCTGCACGTTTTCATAGATAACGATCTTTTCGGACTCGGAGTGCGTCGCACCGATGAACACTCCGACCTTCTTTCCGCGCAGTTGTAGAGGGTTGATGCCTATTTGGACAAAAATTAATATAATAGTAATATACTTTAATTTTTAAAATTAGATTCATATAAATAAAATTATTAATAATTCAGGTACGATACCAACATAACAAACATACGGTACCGCTTTTGTGGAGAGAGGTAAGAGTTCATACCTAAACTAGGAAAAAGCGACTACACTGAAGCAAAGTCCTATAGGCCGATCAGTCTCACCTCATTCTTACTCAAGACTCTAGAGAGACTAAGCGATCGACACATAAGGGATAACATACTAACAATAAAACCACTACACCCACATCAACACGCCTACAACTCAGGCAAATCAACAGAACCTGCGCTGCACTCATGACAGTAGCTAGCAGATTAGAACAAGACATTTTAAACAAAACGCTCTGTCTCGCAGCCTTCATAGATATCGAAGGGGCCTTTGACAAGACAAACTTCAGCAGCATCAACGCAGCCTTACAGAAGCACGGAGTGGAGCCGACGCTGGTAGATTGGATCATTAGCATGCTCAGGATGAGGGCAGTACGGGTCGACGTAGACGAGAGGACCAGGGGAGTTGTGGCAAAAGGATGTCCACAGGGCGGCGTCTTGTCACCGCTTCTGTGGAACCTAGTGGCAAATGATCTAATCACCAAGCTAAACGACCAACGTTTCTACACGGTAGGCTATGCGGACGATCTTGCGATACTCATATCGGGACATTTTGCCAGCGTGGTGTGTAACATTATGAGCAACGCACTAAAAGTCGTCGAAACATGGTGCATAGACTATGGTCTAAACGTAAACCCAACCAAAACAGAACTAGTCATGTTCAATAACAAGCGTAAACTAGGAACCTACCAGCTCCCGTTCCTTTTCAATACGCAGCTGATACTATCTGATGCAGTTAAATACTTAGGTATAACTCTAGCTAGACAATAAACTAAACTGGGCAACACATCTAGAAAACAAGATAAAGAAAACTACCATTTTCATCTGGCAGTGCCATCGAATGATAGGAAGAACATAGGGTCTCAGCCCAAAGATTACCCTATGGCTCTACAACAATATACTCAGGCCCTCGCTGACATACGGTTCCCTAGTGTGGTGGCCAAGAACAAAACAAAGCACTACCATAAACAAACTGCAGAAGTTCCAGAGATTAGCCTGCGTAGCGACGACAGGGTGTATGAGAACTGCCCCCACGGCAGCACTCGAAGTTCTGATAGGCCTATCGCCATTGCACTTACACGTGTTACAATTGGCAGCCGCAGCTGCTTACAGACTCTGGGTTGTAGGTTTATGGGAGCATGACACTAGAGCACAACACACCACTATTATAGAAGAGTATGCAAGGAACAATCCCATACTACTCTCGATTTATGATAGAGTACCCAAAAACCACCTACACTCAAAAAGCTTCACTATACAAATGCACGAAGAGCCAAGTGATAGCTCAAACATACACGAAGTAAGAATATATACAGATGGCTCTAAAATTAAAACAGGTACCAAGGCATGAACGTTCTCAGAAGATCTCAACATCCACAAAACAATAGCACTGGGCGCCCACAACTCCATTTTCCAGGCGGAATGTGTGCGTATAATCCAAGCTGCGACCGCAGTGCTACGAAGAAAGGTAACAAAACATCAGGATCCTCTCAGACAGTGCGGCGGTACTACAGGCTCTGAACAAGAGAGAGCACAACTCGGGTCTTACCCTACAGTGCCACGACCTGCTATAACAAGTAAGTAAGTCCAATAGAGTCACTCTACAATGGATAAAAGGACACAGCGAATCCAGAAGAAATGACGAAGCTGATGCACTGGCGAGGAGAGGTTCAGAGTGGCAAACGGCAGGGCCTGAACCGATAATTCCCCTATCATTCAATCAAGTCCGCTCGTGGATCTGGCAACGTACGATTAAAGTTAAAGTCAAAAACTCTTTATTTCCATAAATACAATAAATGTACACTTAGAAAAGGTCAAATTCTTAATAATTAAACACTGACACGGAAATAAAGTGATATTTTTAATTTCAGTCGCTTCTGTATGTAGACTAAAGTAAAGAAGCGACGAAGAAACCTTTAGCCTGTTAGTTAGTTGTTATTTTTCGAGTTGTAGCAAATCCCGTCCCAAGCTTTCTTATCCTCTAGATAATCTGATATTTTATAGTAGGCCTTTTGACACAAGAAGGTTTTGACAATTTGTTTGAATTTATTTACTGATAATTTTTGCAACTCACTAGGAGTTTTGTTGTAGAACCGTATACATTGCCCTTTAAAAGATACATTGATTTTGTGTAGTTTACTGTGGGCACAGCGAGTTTATGTTTATTTCTTATTATCTATATATATATATTCTTATACCTCTATATATTCTATATATTCTGATTGCTATTTTTAGGGAAGCGATTGATATTTCTATGAGTGTAGGTACAATAGGTTTTCATAAATATATTGACATGGTACTGTCATTATGTTTATTTCCTTGAATTTTTCACGTACGCTTTCTCTGGGACCCATATTATAGATTGCACGAACAGCCTTCTTCTGCAGCACAAATACGATGTTAATATCTGCAGCGTTCCCCCACAGCAGTATGCCATAAGACATAACACTATGGAAGTAGCTGAAATAAACTACTCTAGAAGCATCAACGTCTGTAAGATAACAGATTTTTTTGACTGCATACGCTGCAGAACTAAGTCTCTTCGATAGCTTGTCTAATCATGTCTATGTGTGGGCCCCATTGAATTTACTAGCTAAGGTTTTTCGTAAGAATATGTTACTATTAACAATTTCTAACGTTTCTCCTTTGACGGTTACATCAGCCTTAACTTGTTTTACATTAGGTAGAATAAATCTAATGCATTTCGTTTTGTTTTCATTAAGCAAAAGGTTATTGACACTAAACCAATGGACTATTTTAGAGATTGCATTATTTACATCGTCGAAATTAGTGTTTTGTCGTTTCATTTAAAAAATTAATGAAGTATCATCAGCAAACAATACGATCTCGTGGTTATCCATTACAAGATGAGGCAGGTCGTTAATATAAACTAAAAATAGGAAAGGACCGAGTAGAGTGCGATAGCGTAGCGTCTCACAGACTACACTACCTCGGGACACTGAGGACGCCTAGGGAGGCATGCACTGGCGTCAGCGAGCTGCTGACTTTCCTGGAGGACATCGGGTGGTTAGATTAGCAGCCCCCCACCCGACACGCAAAAAGGGCCCACCTGTGGCCTAGTTGCGGAAACCAGTCCAGTAACAAGTAAGTAAGTAACGTAACATACAAAATGTACCTATGCTCAGAACGCTATTACCATCCAGCTTATACAGGACATGGAGGACAAGTACCAGAAATATTGAAGTGTGGAAGTTTTACTGAAATTAAGCATTACTTACTTTATTTTTTTAATAAAACTGTATTCACAGAATTTTTAAAAGTTATTTATCTTATCCGGTAACCGAACCTACTAAAATACAAAAAATAACACCGTGTATTTTTTATTGCACAGATCGGTAGAGTTAATCACAAGAATCAAATGTTGGCCAAATTGGCTCAGTTTACAAACCAAATAAATCAAACCACGTTGTGTGATGACTCGACAAGCTCGTTAAAAATTACTCATAAAATATCCATAACAATCAAATCACACTAATGATATAAATGCGAAAGTTTGTATGTTTAGATGTATGGATGTTTGTTACCTCTTCAAGCCAAAACTACTGAACGGATCTGTTAGAAATTTTGCATTCAGTTAGTTCTAGGACTGAAATAACACATAGGCTACTTTTTGATCTATTAATCAGTTCCCATGGGATATAAATATCCTAAAAACGTTTCCATAGAAACAACGCCTGCGAAGCCGAAGGCGTTCTTTTTCTAAATAAATAAATAAACATGTGAACGGACCGTAAGTTTTTCTTAGTTCAATAATTGTATTAATCAGGGGCAGGGGATTTTGTTAAAGCACTAAAATAAATAAGATATGGCTATCTTTAAAAGTTGACTTACTTTTTTGACCTGTTCTTATATTTATCCCAAACAAGGAAAAAATTATATTACTGCTTTATCTTCATTAGCCTAACACTAGTCCAACATAGGCCTCCCCTAATGAGCATTATAGCGCCCAGTCTTCAGCTTAACGCATCCAGCACCTGCCTGCAGTCTTTCGCAGGGCATCATCACACCTGGCCGCAGGGCATCCTTCACTACGTTTGCCCGGGGGATTTAACTGTATGTGTCCACTAACCTGAGTCATAAATAGCGCTATAAGCATGTTCCAGCAGCTTGGTGCTCATAGGTTCCATGGTGGCCGCCTGCTTGTAGTGCACCCTGAAGAACTGAGCGTCGAACTTCCCTACTCCGTTTACCTTGCCGATGTGCTTGGGTACCTCGGGGTGGTTGAACACCCAGCGGGGGTTTTCTGTGGTTACCATGTCCACCTGAAAGGTTTAAGATGAATAGTTTGTAGTCAGATGGGATAAAACACTAGCTGAGGACTGATCAAATAAAGTAATAAATAATGCCCAGCAATGAGGCGATACAGGCTCTTGATAATAGTAATAACTTACATGACAACGTGACATGTTAGTTGTGATACAAAAAAAAATACGTTTTAGTTAACATTTAATAAAATTACATGTCAATTAAAACGCTTACGACGATATTGTTAGCGGCTAACTACTAGTTTACATTAGTATAATTTGCTTTGCGTACATACTAAATAGCCTTATTATAATTTCATATAAGTAAAACTTTGTCACGATCTAAATACAAATACAATATACAAAATCATTTGTTTCAAAATTAAATCTACAATACAAGTGACAGGTATCCCTGGTTTCCGTTTTAGTTTAATTTAAACTGTATTACAGAGAACCAGTCTTTCCTCCTACACATGGTTCCTAAATTAAATTATAAAATAAGCAGCAAATGTAACCTAATAATAACACTAATATATTATCTAAAGTAAAAACTTAAATTACGTTTAAATTAGCTCATGTGGTTATGTTAAGACTTAGATTAAATATTGATTAACTAGAATAGAGTATACATACATACATTATATTGTTATTATTTTTGGTAATTAAATTCTCTTTAAATTAGTTTAATTTAATTTTACAAAAAGTTTTTCTGTTTTCTCATAGTCGAGCGTTTTTAACCATTCTATAATAATTGGCTTAAATTTGCACGAAGTAAGTTGTCTCGTGTCGCCAACTTTTTTATTAAGATGGTTGTATAATGTAGGTGCCGTGAAATAGTAGTGCCTCCGCGCAAGGGAGCTTTTAAAACCGGGAACTGGGCATCTTATGACCCTTTTATTTGTCGGCGGTAATTTTGGTATTATTTCCTTTTGATATCTTCGAAGGCACTCCAATATGTACAATGTACATTTTTCTTACAAACAATACACCGCACCGATTAAACAGATCAATGGTAGGGTGTCGAAAAGGAAGTGACATAGCAACTCTTATGAGGGCACGCTGTGCACGCTCTAACTTAATCAAATACGTCTTTGCCGCTCCACCCCATGATCCTACGCAGTAACCTATAACGCATTCAGCTAGCGCTTTATACGTTTGCATGAGAAGCTTGTGATCCGCCACAGAACGAAGCTGTTTGAATACATACATCAGTTTTCGTATACGAGTGGAAACCATTCCAGTACGGGGGCCCCAGGAGAGTTTTGAGTCAATCATAACCCCGAGATATTTGATAGAATCCTCGTCAACTAGTTTATTGCACTTACACATAGAATGCGTCAGCGTTCTGTTGCAAGGAAAGGTGTGCGCTACAATCTTGTAGTTACTTGGGGGCTTACTAATATTGGTCTTTCTGAAGTATAAGCACATCGTCTTCAGAGTATTCAGCGATAAAAGGTTGTCTTCTAGCTACGATGTCACGAGAGCAAGACCGGTCTAAGTAATTATTCGCAAATTTTCCCATGAGGAGTCATGGAACAGTAAGACTGTGTCATCCGCGTACATAATAGTATCAGCATGGACCAGTTTATTGAGACAAAGTGGGTTGATATAAACTGTAAACAAAGTAGCTCCAAGAGTACTACCCTGAGGCACCCCGTATCCCGATCCGATCTGTTTTATATGTTTGGTGCGAAGAATAACTTATTATACCCATCTTTACATACTTTTGTATTCTTATTATTAATGATGTGACGTTCACCGGTGCAATGACCGATCACCGACCCGAAAGACCGTTGGTACCAAGCACAAGTCACAGAATAGCGCAGGGCCGAGATGTATGGCATAAAGGAAAATAAATCCCAGCAGTGGGTGCAAAATGCTGATCATGAGCTTGTCGAGTAGTCCCATTGTGGAGCAAGGCTAACAATAGATTTAGCAAAATGGCTACAAAATTTAAAAAAAAAAGTACGAAACGAGAATTCGGAATTAAAATAAGGAATAAATAAGTTATTCATAATAATGAAAAAGCCTAAGCATCTTGGAGTCGCTTCGGATTGGTATTGATTTGGATCTGTTGGATTATATCTAGACTATTTGCAACAATCAGCAGTAAGCATAACTTATTCTTAGTAATTACAGTTATGTAAGTTACTATGCAAAATAAATAAAATTACAGAAGACCTAAGCACCGGAAAGATAGTGAATGTGTATTGAGAAAATCACGTACAATGATCAACATTAAATAACTTTTTACTGAAATAATGAATGTTTTAGGGCGAACTATCGTAGTTTGACGAATTCATAATACATTAAAGCGGGTTAACTATGAAACTTGTTTGTGTCGAAAGGACGCCAACCGTTTCATCCGTGAATCGTGCACAGCGAGGTCTCCACCGCTTACATTCATAATTGTATTACGCACCTTGTTATAGAGATTATTGGAGAACTCCTCCACACTGTCAGACATGGGGAATATCCCGGAGAGTCCGCTGATGACGACCTCCTCGCCCAGCGCTGGCCGCGGCCTCAGAGGCGCATCCTCTCGGATCTGTTCTATTCGGGCCGAAGTAGCCATGGTCTGTTCCGCTTTCTAGTCAGACGGCGGTTGTCGGTTGGAGAAACTGCCCTCTTGCTTTTATAGTAATGGATTAGTTTCGATTAGATTTAGGGTTATGTATATGTCTGTCAAAAACTAGCCGGGGTTACTTGAGGGGAGGATAACCCATAACAGGAAAGAATAGCAAGCTCTAGGTGAGGCCTATGCGGGAACGCAAGACAATCTAAATACCGGTGTCATACATATAATCAACAGATACCTAAATATGTTACTGTTTAAATACCCAGTTAAGATTATCGCTTTTGTTTAGTTAAGATTGTTGAATAAAGGCTATTATTATTTTATTATTATCATTATTATTATATGTCTGAGGTTAATTATAATGTCAAGATGAATGAAAACTATGTGATGGGTTATGTAATGATTAGGCCTTCAAAGTTGCAAGAAATCTCGACTTAAAGAGATTTTTTAATGTAGAGCGACATGAAGCAGAACCAATGCCATTTTTGACAGATCTTATAATGTTTTTTCGTTAAAATTTAAAAGATACCATGATAATTAAAAAATGCTTTATTCCAAATGAATGGAATAAATATTTTAAGAAATTATCAGAAACCAGAACCCATTTACGATTTAACTGATATGTTTGTCACACACTTTGTAGGCAATTAAATTCAACGAAAAACTCTAAAAAGGTCATTGTCATTTAAAGCATAAGCTAGGTTCATTGTTAGTGAAATGTCTAGCTATAATTATTCAATTGAATTGATAATAAAGGCAAGTACCAAATCGGTTCAGTTCACTTTTTGTATATGCCTCGCAGGGTTCATATGAGTTTGTAAAATGTCATTAACTTAGAAATAAGAAGAAACCTATTTGCACCATGCAATGCTAAGAAATTGGTACCAAGCCAGCGAAACCAGTTGAGATGGGGGGAGTGTTATCCGATGAGTATGGCATAGTGTGGTGGGCGGCAAGGTGGGATAACATTTCCTCTGTTGTTCAACCTGTTCAGGCATAATGAGACCCAAATGAAACTTCCGAAATGCTCATATATCTTGTAATAATGAATTTACAGTGTTTTGGAATAAAAAATAGCGGAGTAACAATGTTATAGCCTCGAGAGAATGTCGAGTGTTATCTGTCAAATCTATATATTAGGTCCTTACATATGAAATTGGCGTTTTTCGTACTGGCCACTTTAATCACAAATTTCTCCTCTTTGGTAAGGAATTCCAAATTCAAATTTGTACAGCTATAGACTCATGTATTTGTGCTTCGATGATCGTCATTCATTTGTTTTTTTTCTTCTGTTTTTTTCTGTTTGCGTCACTCATTTTACAAAATGGAAAACTTAAAATATCGCATTATTTACGAGTACGAGTTCCGCCGTGGCACTAGTGCTGCGGAAACAACTCGAAGGGTGAATGATGTGTATGGCGGTCGTGTTGCAAAAGAAAACACAGTTCGTTTTTGGTTCCAACGTTTTCGTTCTGGTAATTTTGACCTGCAGAACAAGCCCCGTGGACGGCCTGAGACTCAAGTTGATAATGAAGAGTTGAAGGCTATTGTGGAAGCGGATCCATCGCAAACCACGTCCGAGTTAGCTGCAGGCTGCGATGTTAGTGATAAAACTGTTTTAATTCACTTGAAGCAAATTGGGAAGATTAAAAAGCTTGAAAGGTGGGTACCTCACGAATTGACTGAAGCAAACCGGCAAACGCGCGTCGACTGCTGCGTTACATTACTAAACCGGCACAATAATGAAGGTATTTTAAACCGAATCATTACCTGTGATGAAAAATGGGTTCTTTACGATAATCGGAAGCGCTCAGCGCAATGGTTGGATCCTGGCCAGCCAGCCAAATCCTGCCCCAAGCGAAAATTAACCCCAAAAAAGTTACTTGTAAGCGTTTGGTGGACTAGTGCCGGTATTGTTCATTACAGTTTTCTCAAATCTGGCCAGACTATTACGGCTGATGTCTATTGTCAGCAATTGCAAACCATGATGGAAAAGCTAGCGGCTAAACAACCTAGGCTGGTCAATCGCTCCACGCCACTGCTGCTTCACGACAACGCTAGACCACACACTGCGCAACAGACGGCTACTAAATTAGAAGAGCTTCAATTGGAAAGTCTAAGACATCCTCCGTACTCCCCGGACCTTGATAAAAAAATAAGAGCAAAAAAACTGCACTGATAATTGTTGATTTTAGATAAAGTAATGAAAATTGTCTCACGTTCCTCGACTAGGCGTCACCTGTGAACCGGTACTCGGCTTCCACACTCTACGCTTGGCTGGGCAGCGCTTGTTGCGCGCGGGCCGCTGCGCTGCACGCTCGTAGGGGGCTGGGGTCGAATTCTCGAAAAGGCTGGCAGGTACGTGCGATAAAGCAACGTAAGCCTGGAATATTCGGCGCGATGGGTGAATTACACGTTCCAGAAAACCACAAAAAAAACTAGGCACTAGTCAGGGGCAACAATCTTAGAATAATTTACCAAAACAAGCTTAGCAATCGATTATTAGGTCAAATCTTGAACGAACGTAACTTGTAGGTAGGCAATTTATTATTTTTATCTCTTACCATAGGGTAGATAAATATGACTTGAATATGGAACTTTGTGATTGATATTACTATAAATCGATTTATTATTGAGCCTTAGAAACACTGTAAATAGAAAGATTGCACAAATATTGACCGATTGATGTCTGTTAATAGGATTATTTCGGAAATTTGGATAAGAAAACTGAATGGGAAAGATTAGGAAGGGACACTTAGCTTTATTGGCATGAATGCAGCTCGACGCTACCGCTGGATCGATGGACTGCAAATGGCTCCAATGGCTGGACCTTCAGGTGTTCCGTTGAACTAATGGATCTTGAAATTGTAGATAGGAACGGCCGCAATGGCCCGGCAAGAAATAAATTCATTATTATAAGATATTATCTGAAATAAATGGAATAATAATGAATAATTAAGCCCTTTACACACCAAACCCGCCGCCATCGCCAAAGTTTTGGCTTTCTTCTTTGTAGCTCTACTTATTTTCCAGAAAACTTTACAGCACGTTTCAATGTTGAATGTAGGTACGTATTCAACATTGAAACGTGGTCTAAATTTTTTATATATATTAGACAATTTTTGTTATTGCACAGACAGAAATCTCAAAATCGATCACGCCTTTTTTTTCAGATTTAGAACAAAAAAACAAAGGTAATAAGAACACCAAGAAATAATTAGAATACCAATTACAAAAATACAACAATCACCAAAAAATACAACGTATCACAAACTTTAAAAGAAGGAAATCCAATTTGGTTTTTCCAAATAAGACCCTGCCATTATCCCTGCCGGTGCAAAGAGCAGACGCACAGGGGATTTTTGGACAAGAGTTCTAGAAATCCCCTAATCCCCTTATTTACACTGGCACCGTGAAGTAGATGTACATTTTTTTAAAATCGAATGCAAACAACCCATTTTTTGGGTTAGGTAGGTACCTGCCTACGTATAAGTTGGATTATACCAAAATATTAATGTAGCAACAAAACCTACGAAAATTATTACAAATAATCAGCCAAAATTATATTTATTTTAATACTAGCTGCGCCCCGTGGTTTCGCCCGCGTGGGATTGATTGCACACACCAGGGGTAGTTTTGTAAAAGAAAAAATACGTGTATCATTATTAACATTATAGTTTATTACGAATCACAAACTTTAATAACTCGAATTACCCCATTTTTAGGATATATTTGAAAAATCTTGAAATACGAGTTCAATAGATTCATATTCTTAGTAATTATTCTCTGTAAGTTTCAAGCTTATTGGGCCTGTAAACTAGCGTACTAGGGTTAAATACCACAACTCTTTATTTTCCATTGAGAGACTGAATTATTCAATTAATGGTTCTTGGAGTCATCCAAACGCCAACGCCTTGTTAGCGCAATCTAGTCTTCGTGCATTTTAGTCGCGACATCTAGATGTGGTTCTGAGGAACTAAAGTCAATACAAAGAAAGTAACGCCATCTAGTTAGCTTTACTGAACTATATCTTAACATTTTAATCTCATTTTCAATTTAACATATCGCCCACCAAGAATACTGTTCTATAATATAACATTCTTTGATACAAATTGGTTTAATACAAATATTCATATGATTATTGTTAGGAGTGCTAGAACCTTAATTCGAAATAAAGTAAATCTAAGCATAACTATAACTAATTATAAAGTATACATCTCACTATTCCTAACCTCTTGAACCAAATTAACACTTATTTAAACTAAAGTTTTGACAAGAACATTAAAACGTAAACTTGAATAATTGATGAAATTAAACATACAAAATAACTTCTGATAAAGTAGGTATACATCTCAAAAACGTATAACATACAATGTTGAACATAAAATGTATTTCTAAAGTTTTTTATTAATATATTTTTAGGCACACAATATAAGAAATTAATACACATTTAAAAGAAATGAAACTCATATCGTATCCAAGTATGTCAACTAACATAAAATGCGATGCACACATGATAACAATTAATCACACAATTAAGTTTAAGTACACTATTTATATGAAACAGCAACAACATTTAGATTTTTAGTTTCACTCATAGTTTCACCCTTGAGAACAAAGTTAATTTATTACGTGACCGTTTACACAATCCTAACTCAGTTTTTAAAGTAACAACTCTAGTAATATCCTATTTCCCTGGGCGTTTTTGTACAACAATAATTTAGTAGGAGAGAAATTATCCCTTATAATTACGAAATTATCAATTTCTAGCTCATTAGTTTAAGTTTCCCTTTTCTACCTTTTGTTCTAAGTTACAAGATTTTCTTTAAAATTCTTTTTCAAAACCTATCTAACATTTTTTGACATTGTCTCCATCTACTAATAATTATCATATTTTTTTGACATTAAAACTTTTTAAACTTTCGCGATCTGTTAACATATTAAAGATTATTTGTCGGGTATTTATCGCGTACCTTTTGTTTTATTTTCCCCTACGTTTCCATCGCGTTGCAGTCGCCCCGTGACCACGATCGCTGTAACGCGATAAATACCTGACAAACAATCTTACATTTTTTGACATTGTCTCTATCTACCCAGTGCTTATGAATAGTCGTAAGGTAAGGTGATCAGTGCTTCACCGACTAAAACTGTACAGGTGTTTACGGTAGTGGCACTCAAATATGATATTGGATGAGAATTAAGACAATCTTCTATTTACTTTAATACTGTAGTGAGTTCTTCATATTATGTTAGATAATCTCCTATCACAGTTATTTAAATGACTTTTAGTGGATCGCACTTCGGCTTCAAAGAGCCCTCCTTTAAGAGCAGGAGAAATTATGAAGTACCTTTGTTGTTATGTTCCTTCATTCGCAAGCACCTGGACGGTTTTATTGGTAATTGAGATATAGCTCCATCATACATTATGACGTATTTTATATAAGCACCCACAGAGTTGGTTCCATCCACTCAATAATTGTTTCTTTGTTTAGAATATCGGACGCAGATAATGCAATTTTTGAATCCTTGTTTCATCATATCTCTTTCGCGGTCGGGTAGTTTTCTATAATTACTTTTCTTTGATCGTATTATTGGGTTCATTTCATAATTTTCTTCTAATTTATTTCTACTATCGATACTGAAGCCTAAACTGTATTTTTGTTTTGATTTCTGTCGGTCTGTCTGTTACTTGGCCGCGCATTACGCCGAAGCTACATAATGATTTCAAATGAAACTTGGCACGATTTGAATTCATACTACGTGGAAGGACATGAAATACTTTTTATTCCGGAGTTCATTATGGTTCACCTGTATAATTAGTTACCCACTTTAGTTGTACTTCAATAACGCGTCGTGCGATTTCATTTATTCTTTTATTGTTAGAAACAGTGTTGCAAGATCAAATTTAACTAAATCAGTAGCGACTAGTAGAAAATCAGTAGATTAAAGAAAAAAAGTTTCATTTATTTCCACCGTAGGTATTATAATATACACTTGATGTCGTTGTTTACTAAATTTAAGTATTACAATTACTTTCAAAACACAAGGTATTATTACAAATGGAAAAATGAAGCACCATAAGGGATTGTACGCAGAAAAAATAATTTGGCGTGTTTTTAACAACGATTGATAATTATAAAAATAAACATTTATTTCAGGCAGCATAAGAGAAGTACAAAAGAACTTAACTAGGGCCCATATGATAAATATCTTAGAGTCTAACATACATAATTATAAAACACAATGGTCGATGACGTGCGCGCGGTGTCGCGTATCAGCCTTCCACAGAACTTCCTGAACACGACACCCTTCGGACAAAATTGTAACGTTTTGTACTGATTTTAAGACTTTTTTTATTCGTAATATAAATTATACGTCATTTCTAAGTTGTTGTTTTGATTCCAATGTCAATAATTATCTACCCGAACCTACGCGAAAAAAAATGTTAGGTACCCTTGAAATCTAGGATGGGGCGAATGCGTCTACAAGAAATAAGGAACATTAGACGCTATAGCCCCGAATATTTTTGTTCAACTCATTACCTTAGGGTAACACAAACAAAGCACAGAATTTGGCGTACGGGATAATAGTAAACTTTATTAATAGTATTTTTATAAATTATTTTGATCAAAATTGTTAAAAGCTCTTCCTTTTACATAGTACTAGTGAAAGACGCTTTCGCCCCACCTGGGGTTAAAGCGTCTAAAAATCCCAAATTTTGTTAGAAACGTCATTTACACATAAAAGTTATTTAAAATTCCATTATATGGTGTTGAAATATGAAAATAGATAAAATTTCCTAACTTGCATCGTATGTCAGCTCATAAGGACACATTATAATATTATGTGTATAACAAACATATTATGTTTGTTATAGTCAGATGAATATGCCGTTCAAAGTATTGTGACGCCTTCACCCCAGTTGACCTTAGCTCTTTTTTGTCTCTAAATGTGTTTTCATAGTTAGGGGAGCCTCTTTATAGCTCAGGAGATTCTCTTTTGTCATACATTCATTCTTTAATAAGTCAATTTGTTCTTGAGGAAGCTGCTGATTAACATTTAGCGATTTATTTAAATCATCCTGTATGCTTTTTATATTTTCCGAAGTCATGGAATTTTTGATTTTGAATTTTTGATTATAATTGACATTTCGTCAATGACGATGTCATGACTCTTATGTATTATTGCAGAGATCGCAGTATTTACCCATGACTATGTTTCCGAACGAAATGCTTTATGACAAATTGTCAGCGTCAGTCAGCTGTCATTGACGGCCGGTAGGCAGCTGACAATCAGCTGTTCACACAATTCTCCCCTCTACAATGTTCTAAATTGTATTTGGTATTTATACTTATCGTACTCACTGGTTTTCCTGAAAAAGTTTAGTGACTCTTGCGTTGCAGCCGTTACGATTCCAAAACAATCGATATATCAGATTTCTAGTGCAGTTTTCAGTTGGTAGGGTTCCGTACCCGAAGGGTGAAAACGGAACCCTATTACTAAGCCTCCACTGTCCGTCCGTCCTTCCGTCTGTCCGTCAGTCACAGGACTCTATCTCATGAACCGTAAAAGGTAGACAGTTGAAATTGTCAGAGAATGTGTATAAATTTCTCTTATTATAACATGATTATAAAAATAAAATATATATCCGAATTAATGGAGGCTACCATACAAAAAACGTGATATTTATGCCTATTTTTACTCTTCTTAAATAACACTTATTTTGTAATAATAACCAATACCTAGAATATAATAAAATTAAAAATTTTAAGGTTTCACCAAACAAGTGAAAATTTAATGTTCTTTGAAATGTTACTTTTGTGGTACGGAAACCTTTTTGTGCGAGTCGACTCGCACTTGGCGGTTTATTTTTTACTTTGGTGTGCTTTGGTTTACAATCATTTGTACCTACCTACTATCGAAAAAACAATTACCAGGGCTCCAATTCTGCTATACAATTGCTTCACTATGACAATGGTAGCGTCGCAAAATCGTCACTTAGAATCCTTAGATTTATGAAACTCCAGAAAGTGCGTGCGGTGCTATTTGCATTTTGCACGGAGAGATAAATGAATAGTTTCAAACTTGACACTTTGACGCGCGTCCCTCCATCTTTAATCTAAGGTAGAATACCAAAACGTGTCATTCTGTGACGATACCACTGTCATAGTGAAGCGATTAGTTTAGCAGAATAGGGTTCCAGCTGAACGGAGCCACGGAACCGCGATACAGATCATATTTTGTTTTCGTAGTTTATGTCCGTGATTTCGAGAGCGAAGACGTCATTCGTCTTATCTTTTCGGCACTTGTTAGGAGCAAGTTGGAGAGCAGCGCTTGTGTATGGAACCCGCATGAGGTTACTTACACCAGTTACACCCTCATGCTTGAAAAGGTACAGAAGAGATTCTTGCGGTTAACATAATGACAGTACCATGTCAGTATATTTATGAAAACCTATTGTGCACTCATACAAATATCAATCGGTTCTCTAAAAATAGCGATGTACATAATTTGAATACAAGAAATAAACATAAACTCACTGTGCCAACAACTAGACTTCACAAAATTAATTTATCTTTTAATGGGCAATGTATACGCTTCTACAACAAAACTCCTAGTGAGTTGCAAAAATTATCAGTAAATAAATTCAAACAAATTATCAAAACCTTCTTGTGTAAAAAGCCTACTATAAAATATCAGATTATCTAGAGGATAAAAAAGCTTGAGACGGGATTTGCTCCAACTCAAAAAATAACAACTAACTAACAGGCTAAAGGTTTCTTCGTCGCTTCTTTACTTTAGTCTACATACCGAAGCGATTGAAATCAAAAATACTACTTTATTTCCGTGTCAGTGTTTAATTATTAAGAATTTGACCTTTTCTAAGTGTACATTTATTGTATTTATGTAAATAAAGAGTTTTTGACTTTGACTTTGGCTCCTCTACAAGCGCTGCTACGGCTACTACCCATAACATAGACTGCTTTCTGCCACAGTCCCCCGAGTACTCGGTGCCATCAACGCTCTCCTGGACGAAGCCCCGAAATTTACCTGTTTGCCGACAGTTGGACCCATTTAATGAGACAGTGCCTTCATTTATTTGAACGTAAATATTAATTCTCTGACATTTCTTTATTTTATTATTCTTTTGTATATTATGTAATTATGTGTTCATTTTTGTAATCCTATTTAATTAATGTAATTGGTTCTATATACCGTGTTAATTAATTAAATTAAAATTTAAAATTAAATTAATGACACTTCTTGACACTGACACAGGCCGAGTCGTAGCCAAAAAGTCGTGTAGATAAAGAATGGGATTGAAGATGACAACATGACAGCATTCTATTCCACGTAGATCCTATACTAATTATACACAATCTAGGTACCTAAATACAGGTACTTACATATATATAAAGTGTAACGGGTCCAATTCTGCACACAAGAGGTGTGGCAATCGCGATCGAAGTCGCGGGTACAGCTAGTATTAGATATGTATTATTTATTATATCTTGTAATCGATTTTACAAAGTAACAGATATTCGGAAACATGTTTCCGAAAAACTATGAATAAGATCTGTCGTCTTCACAAACATGTCCGTGTTCGTGTTGATGGGCAGATCCTGCAGTTCACGCAGTCTCAGTACATTACCAATAACCCTGAATACTTACATACTTGAAGCACAGATTTTATATATACCCACCACTTGAACTAAAGCATGAGTTCAACCTATTTATATATACCCACTACTTGAACTAAAGCATGAGTTCAACCTATTTATATATACCCACTACTTGAACTAAAGCATGAGTTCAACCTATTTCGTTTATTCGTTCTTCTTTATTTGAAAAAAATTATGTATTCGTTTTTGAAATCGCCTGTCTAGGTCTGCGCTTATTTTTATTTATGAATTTTTCATCAAGGTTTATTTTTTGGCTGGTATAGCTAAACTTTACTAGAGAATTGTATTCACGTAGAAGATAATGTAAGTAAAACAACTAGGTTTGGTGACTTAACTTTATAACATTATAGATGGCCATAACTTAAACTACCTTATTTTACATTTTGCGTTAAAAACCCTTAGCAGGGTTTGCAACGTAAGTATCGCAAACGTTTTTGTTCTTAAACGCTTCTATTAGGTTCGGGTCTAGCAATCTGTTGATAATGCTCGTAACTCTGCAGTCGTACGGTATGGAGGCATGGTCCGCGTTCACTTGGAAGACTCGAACGGGTACCGCAGAGTACTGGGACAAGCCGTAGTCGTGAGGCAGGGGTGCCATATTGGGGTGAGGCGCGCCCTTGACGAGGACCAGCTCGGAGCGCAGGCGGAAGGACGGCTGGTACCGCTCCGCCAGCATGATCCGGTTGTAAGCGCCTTGCAGGATGCAGCGCTTGTACTGGTTCGAGAGATTGGCGACTCCTCTGAGCTTGTTGACGCAGGCGTCGATCTTGTCCTCCCAGGTGGGTAACGCAGCGAGTAAACGTGCGAGCGTAGGGGCTTCCCCACCGCGCATGAGCGAGTACATGTGCGCGGCGAGACGGTCCTGGACTGCGTCCCTTGCACCCACTTCGCCTACGGTGCCCAAGTGTGCGGCCAGCGCCGCACGCACGAAGCTTGGGCTGCCGTCGATGCAGAATATCACGCCCTCATGACCTGCCATGGGCACATAAACATAAAGTCATAATTGAGTCATCTACGATAATATCCAGTTCCAACACAAAGTGCTATCTAGACTAGATTGACTCTTTGAGAAAACAAAACATATAACTATTTAGAACGCAACCAAGATTGCCAAGAGCGAATGGTTCTAAAACACTTTTCAGTTTAGTCAATATAGATTTTTTTGTATTTACGGAGAAGTTTGAATTAAATCCAAG
This sequence comes from Eupithecia inturbata, assembly GCA_963662085.1. Lineage (NCBI taxonomy): Eukaryota > Metazoa > Arthropoda > Insecta > Lepidoptera > Geometridae > Eupithecia > Eupithecia inturbata. Next base: position 14,282,685 of record OY759187.1, read on the forward strand.
TTCGGGGATCCTGGTGAAATATGATAGATCCATACTAATATTATGAATTCGAAAGTAACTCTGTCTGTCTGTCTGTTACCTTTTCAGGCCTAAACAGCTGAACGGATCTCGATGAAATTTGGTAGGGAGGTAAATACTATCCCGGGGACAGACTTAGGCTACTTAAAAAGTGTGTGTGAAGCCGCGGACAGAAGCTAGCATCATTTTCTTATATACCTTGGATAATGTGTAAATAGAACATTCTATTTTGGATGAATAATACCCGAGCAATCAGCCATTAAACTTTTTAAAACGATTAATATGGTTTTGAATTGTTTGAAAATCTGAAACATGAACAGAACGTGAAGAACTGGTGACTGGTGAACTGGTGCATTGAGACTTATTGTATATTACAAACTAACGAATGTAGGTAAGGGAGGTAAGGTAAGGGCTCTTACACACGAGCGTAATGCCGATTAGTCTAACATACTCGTACTTGTGGGACATACCTACATTGATAGAGTCCGGGGGGGAAACCTCGACAGACTCATTCCACAACCAGAGTGTTCGCAGAATAAAGACTGGGAATTTTAGAAATTAACTACACAAAATGTTTTAAGTATTATGCTACCAACTTCCACTATTAGGTACTAAGAAATATTTTATTTGTATTGCACCCAATTATAGGCAGCATATTTATAGTACAAAATCAATACAAAATCAATATTAAAATAATAATAATTATTATTATTATAACTATTAATACGAAATAGCTAAACTGAAAGTAATATAAAATAGAATGGAATGGAATAAAAGGTATTAAATGTGAAACATCAGCACTTTTCTGGAAAAAACATTTTGGCATGAAATTTTTTTATCAAGCGTGAGTAGCGTATAAATGAGTGGAATTGGTAAAACAGTTTTTTATGCCGATTCACTCAATGTCATGTAAGGATTTAATCGTATTGGATGAAAATAATCTGTGCAGCGAAAATCAGTCAAATAATTTAATAATTAATAATAAAATGACAATTTGAAGAAAACAGAACAATACAGAGGAGATTGACTTAAAAACTTTTAGTCATTTCCTACGAAAATCATTTAAGCTTTATTATTTTTTTTTGTTAAGCCGTGAGTAGCGCTTTTATGTGAATCAAATTAATCAACATTTTTCTGATGCCGATCGCCTGAAATTCGATTACTTCGATTATTAATGATTAAAGATGTGATTAATTGTAATGTTGTATTACTTAGCCTCCCCTGTCTATCCGCCCGTTCATCTGTTTTTAAGCAAAGCCGTTTTTGCGAAACAGCTTTGCAAAATGGTGCGAAACCCCCCGTGTGAGAGTCGAAACGCGCTTGGCCGATTTTATTGTAGTATCATAGTAATATTACTAAGAAATTGTATGAGAAATTAGTTTATCAAAGCTTTTCTCTGGTTATGGGTGCCCCATCCCAGGCCAGTCAAAAAACACTATGTATAAATTAAAAAATTAAGTATAGAGAAATAAAATAAGAACTTAAATTAACAAAAACGACAACTTTTAATATTAAATATTAACAGGTATTTTTACAAACATAAGTAAACCTTAGGAAAATATAATAAACTGCCAAGTGCAAGTCGACTCGCACACGAAGGGTTCCGTACCGTAAAATTCAACCAACTTTTTCAAAGAACATCAAATAATTGTTTAGAGACCCCTTTAAATTTTCAACTTTATTTTATTTTAAGTATTTGTAATTATTATAGTTGAAGTGTTACTTAATTGTAGAAAGTTTCATGCGTCTACCTATTGTAGTTCAAGGGATATAGCTTTTACAAATTAAGAGCAAAAGTAGCCAAAAAAATAACTTTTCTTGTATGTGAGCCCCTTTTATTTATGATATTTATTTTATTTTTATTATTTTTTGTAATAGCGGCAAAAATTAACACACTTTTTAAAAATTCCAACTGTCTACCTCTTACGATTCATGAGATATAGCCACGTGACAGACGGACGGACGGACGGACGGACAGACGAACAGCGAAGGCTAAGAAATAGGGTTCCGGTTTCACCCTTCGGGTACGGAACCCTAAAAATGCGCGAGTTGTTCACCTATTTATGATGTGGTGTACATAATCAAAAATTCATTTATTTTGTTCTTTTTTAATTAAATCAAATAGAATGACAAGAATTATGGTTATCCTCGGACAATGTTTGACATTCTCACAAACTTAGATACGTGCAGTGCCGAAACGTCCATCTTGTTACTGAGATCTTTGCTCGCTCGATGGTAAAGTAAAATCTAATAACTGAACACTTATTAAACATGATTTTAACCTCATTAAATATATCATCTTAAAGAAATGTATTATTAATGTACTCGTACAGCATCATCATGTGGTTACCCTCTAGCGGTAGAAGTGTAAACTTAAAGGGGTTAACAAGTGATGTTCTCTCCGTACCTTTTAAATAAGGTGTATCACCGCCGAATCCTAAGATAATAGCTTAATAGCATTATTAGTTTAAGAGATATGAGTTGAAACGCATTTCTAGGTATAGCTTATATTAGCACAGACGTGGTCGTTATCATATTGCAGAGAAACGTTTTCACAACTTTTTTCTCAGGATTATTTTATGCGGCCTAAAATCTCATTTTGACTGGACTATTTGTGAAAATTACCTTCGTTTTCGATCAGTCTAGCCAGCTCCAACGCTACGTTGACTCCGAAAGAGTATCCAAGGAGGTAGAATTTGGTCTTCAGCTCGAAACGTTTCTTTATGAACTAAAACAAAAAAAAAATTAAGGATAGTGTAGGTACCTGCCTAGTCAGGTGATGTCAATCAATACAAAAATGTTTGATGTTACTAATTAATTTCTGACTCAAAAATAGAAGGACAAACAAAATCGAAATACTTTTGCAACGGAATTCCTGACCTCAAAGAAGTGTCCATAAAATTATATTCAATCTTTTACAATAAAAATAAACGGCTAGAGTCGAGGAAACGAAATTCGATTACGCTACTATGATCTTAAATATTAGGTCCTTACTTATGAAATTAGCGTTTTTCGTACTGGCCACTTTAATCACAAATTTCTCCTCTTTGGTAAGGAATTCCAAATTCAAATTTGTACAGCTATAGACTCATGTCTTTGTGCTTCGATGATCGTCATTCATTTGTTTTTTTCTTCTGTTTTTTTCTGTTTGCGTCACTCATTTTACAAAATGGAAAACTTAAAATATCGCATTATTTACGAGTACGAGTTCCGCCGTGGCACTAGTGCTGCGGAAACAACTCGAAGGGTGAATGATGTGTATGGCGGTCGTGTTGCAAAAGAAAACACAGTTCGTTTTTGGTTCCAACGTTTTCGTTCTGGAAATTTTGACCTGCAGAACAAGCCCCGTGGACGGCCTGAGACTCAAGTTGATAATGAAGAGTTGAAGGCTATTGTGGAAGCGGATCCATCGCAAACCACGTCCGAGTTAGCTGCAGGCTGCGATGTTAGTGATAAAACTGTTTTAATTCACTTGAAGCAAATTGGGAAGATTAAAAAGCTTGAAAGGTGGGTACCTCACGAATTGACTGAAGCAAACCGGCAAACGCGCGTCGACTGCTGCGTTACATTACTAAACCGGCACAATAATGAAGGTATTTTAAACCGAATCATTACCTGTGATGAAAAATGGGTTCTTTACGATAATCGGAAGCGCTCAGCGCAATGGTTGGATCCTGGCCAGCCAGCCAAATCCTGCCCCAAGCGAAAATTAACCCCAAAAAAGTTACTTGTAAGCGTTTGGTGGACTAGTGCCGGTATTGTTCATTACAGTTTTCTCAAATCTGGCCAGACTATTACGGCTGATGTCTATTGTCAGCAATTGCAAACCATGATGGAAAAGCTAGCGGCTAAACAACCTAGGCTGGTCAATCGCTCCACGCCACTGCTGCTTCACGACAACGCTAGACCACACACTGCGCAACAGACGGCTACTAAATTAGAAGAGCTTCAATTGGAAAGTCTAAGACATCCTCCGTACTCCCCGGACCTTGCTCCAACAGATTACCATTTTTTTCGAAATTTGGATAACTTCTTGCAAAGGAAAAAATTCAACTCCGATGGGGCAGTCCAAATCGCCTTCAAAGATTTTATTGATTCCCGTCCGACTGGTTTTTTTAGTAAAGGGATCAATGAACTACCTATAAGATGGCAAAAGTGCATAGAAAATAATGGTTCATACTTTGATTAATTAAATATATTATATTAAAAAATATTCGACTTTTTGTTCCTCCCATACAAAACGCCAATTTCATATGTAAGGACCTAATATTTTCTATGTTATAAAATTGAATAATAAGGAATATTGAGGGAAATACCTATTTGTATGACGTGTAATAAAACATACCTACCTAGACACATATATGTATAATTCTTTAAATGACCAGTATTGCTATATTCTAATGAAAAAAAAAACTTTTTTTGGATGAGACTTACTCCAAATTAAAGCGAAAGTAAATTGGGAAAACGTAAATAATTAAAAAGTTATATATATACATACCTTTAGAATAAGACTAGCCGTTTCAGGCACAGTGGCATTGGTGTGTTCCGGCCCATACTGAAAAGCGACAGCTTGAACCTTAAGTCGTTCGCATAAGGTTGTGAGCACTTCGTGGTGACCTTCGAATCCTGGCATCAGCATCAAATACGTATCTTTAGGGTCAAGTTCCTCTTCATCCTGTATGAGCAGTTTAAGATTATTTTAATACATACTAATATCTAATAGCTCTTTGCCCTGATTCATAGACAAGCTACAGCTCAAATCACATAATAGAGACTTGAAACTTGCAGGATGTGTAATTTAGGTCCCGGCCTAATAAAATTTTGTAGTTACCGACAAAATTTTACATGTACCCATGTATATGTGTCCAAAGCAAAGACACATTTTATTCATCGTTTTCTGAAATTCGGAAGTTGTTTTCCTTATCAATACTAATACAAAACTCTTTGTCCTGACTCATAGACAAGCTACAGCCCAAACTACTTATCGTAGAGACTTGAAACTTGCAGGGTCGTCTTGGTACGAAAGTGAGCACTATAAATGGAATTTTGAAAATTCGCACTATAAGAGGTTCAAAATAGTTGTTGAACGTTTAAACGAAAAAGTCTGTATTACAGCACCAGTTAGCCAGATCTTAACCGATGGATAAACAAAGAAACGGAAAAAATACATATTATTTTCTCTCTTTTCATAGACAAACCACTGCCTGTTATATACTGCAATTGATATATTAATGACATGCATGACATATCTATCAAAAATTCGGAAATCATTTGTTACGCCGATGACACTGGAATTATTTTTCAAAGGAAAACTTTGCATGAAGCTCTATCTCTGGCAGGACAAAAATTACTCAAATGACTGCATGGCTTCGTCAAAATCTCCTAAACCTATACACTAGTAAAACAAAGTACCTATGCTTTCATAAAACTGCTGCATCAGCTCCCCCTTTCAACTCAGAAATGAACTTTCATACTATTACCTGTCAGAATGATGGCAATAGCCACTGCAACGGTATACCTATTGCTAGAGCTAAATCTATAAGATATTTAGGAATTACTATACATGAAAACTTAAACTATAAAACACCTTTTGAAGGACTCTCAGGTCGCATTAGAAAAGTGATACACATTATGCGGTGCCTCCGGGACATTGCAAGTAAAGAGCTCCTAAATTCTATTAACCAAGCGATGTGTCAATCACTAATCTTATACTGTATAACTTGTTGGGGAAGCGCAGCAAAATCCTATCTCATAAAAGTAGAAAGAGCACAACGTTCTGTACTAAAAGTCATGTATAGAAAACCGTACAGGCACCCAACAACATACTTATATAAGGAATGTGGTACCCTCAGTGTACGATAACTCATTATTCTGCGCACTTCATTAGCTGCACATAGAACACTAATCAATTAAGGAAATTACTTAACGTTGGTCTCAAAAAAAGCCTTAAAAATACCTACTCCACCAGTAAATTCATCCTTTGCTCACCGTTTTCGGCAGCATACACAGTCATATATATATATAAAACAAGGTAGTGAAAATATGTAATATTAGAGATTATGACGGTCCGTGAAGCCAAACAAACTCTATTCAATTGGCTTATAACTTTAGACTATACGGACACAGAATCTTCTCAAAATCATAAGTTAGCTATGTTTTGGTTATAATTGTGATTTTATGTATACTCATGTAGTTCAAAATCAGAATTAAAAATCTTTTTCGAAATACTATATCACTTAGAATAGAATAAGTTAACTCTAACATAAATATACTGTCACCTGATTCTATTCACTCTATATTATGTATATTAATGTTTATTGAAAGTCATTTATTTTGTTTTAAATTGTTTTTAATAGGTAGGTAATTGGAATTAGTAATTTGTGTAAGTACTAGAAGAGATAGGTACTTTAAGATAGCATGACTAAGTGTTAAACGTTCACACCGACACAAGGTTCCTTCTAGTTTTTTGTAAGAATCATCAGCTTGGACCTCACGGTACAGGCTCGGCCTAGTGTGAGATCCATCTGTAAAATTATAATCTCTAAGCCCTCAGCAATGACTAGTTTTATCAGTGTTATAATTGATGCCTATTATGCTGTAATATGATTATTTTTGCTGCAAATAAATATATTTTTTATTTATGTTTTATTTACACAAAACATGCATCAATATAGGTTGTAATTATGTTCTTATTTTGAATTTTTCTAATATTAATATGGCATCATCTTTGATGAATTGGTTTTTAGGGTTCCGTACCCAAAGGGTGAAAACGGAACCCTATTACTAAGCCTCCGCTCTCCGTCCGCCCGTCCGTCCGTCCATCCGTCTGTCAAGTGGCTATCTCATGAACCGTAAAAGGTAGACAGTTGAAATTTTCTGATCATGAGAATTTCTTTTACCGCTATAATAACAAATACTAAAAATAAAACCAAAATCAAAATTGAAGGAGGATCCCATACAACAAACATGATTTTTTTGGCTATTTTTGCTCTTAATTTGTCAAGGCTGAATCTTGCTCTTGAACTACAATAAGAAGACACATGAAACTTTCTACAATTAAGTTACACTTCAATTGTAATATTAAAAAATACTAAAAATTAAATAAAGTTGAATACTTAAAAGGGTCTACAAACAAGTGAAAATTTGATGTTCTTTGAAAAAGTAGCCTGATTTTTACGGTATGGAACACTTCGTATGCGTGTCGACTCGCACTCTTCGGCTTATTATTATTTTTATTTGTACATAACGTAAAGTCAAAAAATGCTAGTCTTTATGATTCTTTGTAAACCATTACAATACAAAATGTGTGTTTTGTTTTGTTTTAATAGACCGTACTCAAGTAGTATCTCTGTGCTACCTATTTTATGTTATATTGTAAATTTAGTTATAGTTATTGTACGTTCCTAACTTTGTATGTGTGTGACTTGTATTTTCTAATAAACTATTTTATTTTATTTGATTTCAAAATATTTACCTGTACACAACTGCATGCGGTAGACATAAATACGCCCGGCTCAGCAGCCCTGCATTCATCTGCATCGATATAATTGAAGAATGTATCGAAGCCATCATTAAATTTTGGTTTATCCCATGATTTTATGTTTTCTAGATTTTTCAGGCTGTAAATAACAAAGGAAGTGCTCAACATTTAGTTTTCACGGCTCGTTTCCAGGGTAGCTTTTTGAGATGGGAGTGGATGGTCAAATTCGAAATCATGAGAGTTAGTCGTGAAACGTGACTTCGATATATGAGAAAATAAATACTGCATTTATTTAGATTTTTTTATATCTTGTTCTTTAGCAGGAAATCGATCCAACTAATTTTTCAAAAAAACATGAAAGTCTTAATTTTTGCACCAACAGATTTGATAGCTGATAAGGATCAATCTTTGCAAATAAGTGCAGTTTTTCTTTCAATGATATCTAAATCTACTGCTACACTTCACAGAAAACACACTGTAAATATTTTTAAAAGAAATAAAAAGTTCTAACTATGAGTTTGCGTCAAATTTACTTACTCAGCGATACATAACTTTAGTATTTTCTCAACAGAATAGCAAATGTCGTAAGTGTCATTGATGAGTGAGCAAATTTCTGCTGTACTGATGTCATGTTGCAACAAGCTTTCAATAGATAAGCTTTCATCAATTTTATTGACATCGGTTCCTGTAAAATTATTAAACACGACGAATAAAAGTATTTTTAAAGCATTTGCAAGTTCAATTATAACGTAAAATAATCAGAAAGAAACCATCAAAATAATTGTATTGACCTTAATAATAATGTCGATGAACCAAGTAATGTTAGAAGGTAATCAGTAGTACAGAACATTATAATAATATATTATATTTTGTTTAACATTACCATAGATGTTATAATACTATACTAGTCTTGAGCAACACCAACCCGTGAGATGACTTACCAATAATATTTGAGAGCCTCTGTAGGAGCAGTACATAATTTTTATTCAGATGCACGGAAGCAGCCACAGTGTACTTTAGCCTGAGACTAGTTTCAAGGTCACTAAGAATAGTTTTCAAACTTGACTTGGACTTTTCGGGGTTTCCGTGATCAAGCTTAAACAAATACATACAAAGAACAAATTGTTTAGTCAAATAAGAAAAATATTTTATTATTATTGTTGCGTTCAATAATAACGTAAAATCTTGGCTAGACATACTTCTACATAAGGAAATAATTACCTCTTTTATTGAACCTATGTGGAAAGACAATGCTGGAAGACATGCATCCTTCCTTGAGACACAAATCGAATCAATTGCTGATGCCACGTACTCATCCGACGCCCCTCCATCACTCTTTGAATGACTCACAACGACAAAGTGGCTGCAATCAGTAAAGAAAAATCAGTGAATAAAACCGCAAAATTTTTATCAAAATTCTATTACCAATATTGCAGTTCATGCACTTTAACCTGCCAAATTTAAATAAATAAGTAGAAACTAACTTTAGATCATTGCAGATTTTTCTCGACGTCAAGTCCAAGTTGGCAACAACGCCGGCAGTATTATTGAATTTTGCGGCAAAATCTCCCGCCTCCAAACCTTCTGGGGTATGACTGTGTATGCTGCTGAAGTTGTGAACTATGAAAATTCCTAGAATAGGACCTAATTTGGTGGCTTCCTGCAGGAAGTTCACACAGCCGGTCTCTGTTTGCAGATTTTCCGTGGATAGTTTTACGGTTACGTTGAGATCACTCCATGTTCTAAAAAAAATATTTACATCTTGCTTATTTTGTTAAAGCGTAATTAACGTAGTCAGATTGTCGATTCTTATCAACAACCGATTTCTAAAATAATATTGAAGGTTTTACAAACTTACGAAAATTTAGTGTAACAGAATCCAGCCAATTGATTTGGTTTTAAGCATAATACAATTTTTGTAGCACCATGCTTGATGAGAGTGTCAGCCAGTTCCATGCCCAAAACAATCTTATCGTCACTCACTACGATGTAAGGACCAGCTGACGAGTAGGCCATTCTGGAATACATAACATTTTAGAGGTCATAATCAAGATGTTAGAAACATAAACAACATACGATATACCTCCCCAAGATACAGTTTCTTAGTCCTTTGCTTTGGTCAAGTCATCGCAAACGTCATTCGAATTTAATTCTGTTTGTACGCACCTAGACTTGCCATGACTCGTCCAACATGTGGATGGACCATTAGATTTTTACCTTGTTGCTACCTTCAAGTGATCGCCTGCGGCCTGGGAATGTTCCATCCTGAGGAGCACCTTACCGCGGTGGTTGCTGGCGGCAAGCAGCCGAAATGCGCGGCCAACGTCGGCTGGTGAGAACACAACTCTGCTCAGAGGCCGGACAGCACCTGTCGCAATGCCGTCACTGAGTAGAAATTTTAGTGTCTGAAATACAAAATGATTTCATGTCAAATTTAAGTACTGTGTTCGTACGTCTTCAATTCATTAACAAAATTATGAAAAAGGGAATATAATAAAGGCGTGTGCTAATAATCGCGGTGCGGTCATAAGCACATTTTTTTTTTAATTTATTATATACTACTTAAAATATATTACATAATGATGACAATGACCACTCTCCTGGACGACAGCCTCGATGTTAAATTATTTGCTGATAGTGGACTAAACTATTCAAATATTTATTTCCTTATCTTATGAGTGATCATTTATATCTATGCCGACTATTTTATGTTACTTCTCATGCGATTTATTGTATTAATATTATTAATGTTTGTAATATTATTAAATGAATACAACGGCTTTAATGCTCAGAAGGAGCGAATAAATAAGTTTACACTTCAGTAAAATAGGTAGTAGTTAAAAAGAAGTCATAGCTCAGCGTTCAAATTACCTTTTTGTCCATCGCGAATTCTGGTTTAAATATGTTGTCCAACTTAATTGATCGATAGTGGCATGAGGGATTTAGAAATCCCATTTCAAACTCTTCGTCCAATAACATATCATGATCACTGAGATCCATGAACACCCCTTCATAACCGATGAGTTGCTGAGCAGCCTAAAAAAATTGTATGTTTCATGTTTGATCAAAATTCTTGTATCATTGGTGTTTTGTACATCTTTTTCACTGTCAACTCACCCGTCTATTTGCCCCACTTGCAAGGTTTATGACGATACTGCAATCTGATTTTGCGTTGAATTTGACAGCGTCATTAAAACAGCTGTCAGTTAAAATCACGATATTTTTCTCTACAAATAAAACACAAATCTGATTTAAATACGATCTAAAATATTTTGCATCTTTACCTACATAAGTTAGTATATTATTACAAAAGCTGCGCCTAAGTGAACTCAACGGCACTCCAGATGTCACAAAAAATAACTATTTGGAGATGTTGTTTGTGTTTTCATTTCAATGACGATGCATTGGCATAATAATTGTATTAACTTACCTTCTAATTCAGGGAATAGTTTTAACAGGAACCTCTTCTTGTGGTTGTCTCGGACGGAGGCGTGCACCGTGTAGCCGCGCGACAGACATATCCCTATGAACGCCTGTCCGAGGGCGCCGGCCCCGCCGTGGATGAACACGTGCTTTATGTACGTTGATATGCTGCAGTTGGCTCTGCTCTGAAATACCAAACAAAAACAATATAGGCAAAGCAAACTGTAAATATCTAGCATGAGTAGCTAGAAAAATAATGCTGTATTAATGTTAAAGGGAACTTACCAAGCAGTAGTAAGCAAGGATGTACGGCAGAGGAACAGTAGCGGCATCTTCGAGAGTCCAGTGTTCCGGGACAGGCCAGAGCAAGTCCGGATCAGCGTCCACCGTGCTCGATATTGTTCCATTTGAAATAAGACCCATGACTCTAAAGCCGCTGTAAAAGCACAAAAAAATATTTATACCAGCTGATGTTTGTAAGCATATACGAGTACATACAGAAAATCTAGTTTAAAGAGTTATTTGATTGTAAAACCACATAATCTAATCATAGAATTGATTCAAGTTTAAAAACCATTGTAAAATACAAAAACTTAGCTTCGTAACGGCAATTTTTGCTCGCGCTTGGAATCGTTCGACGCGGGGCTAGGCTTTGCTATAAATACGGCCTATGTCGGCCGAGCTAAGATTCATTCGTGTTCGAGTTGTCGGATGTAACGGACCTTTGCTATAGAATAAATGCTACTTCCACACTGTGCTGTTCGTGCTTTTTTTCAATGGATCCTCACCGAGAACAGGTGATGATAGTGACGTCAGTGCTGCTGACGTAAACCTTTTCAAAAAGCGTACGGCAGGTCCTCCTTCGTCATATTTATAGATTATTTATTTCGTTTTTAGACTAGCCCACGGTTGATACAAAATCAGTAGGATGTGTTTACCTTTTGGAAATTCCACTGAAATCCATGCCATAATAGCCGTTACAATGGCTTCTCGATGCAGCATTTCGGGCATCCCTGAGTGATGGTCCAGTGTAGAATACCTAGAAATAACATTCATAATATTAAGACTTATACCTCAATATAGACTCCCAGAAACCAAAGCTAAGGTTTTACCTGCACTCGCATATTGCTGAACGGGTGGACAGGTTCCTCCTCCCAAGTCAAACTCTCAACATCAGCAGACTTAGCACTCCTAAGTCGTACATTTTGGGAAGTGATGTTTTTGCTACTATCACCTATGTAGTAACCACCCCATTGACCCTGAAATCAAATTAAAATGGTCAAAAAAACGCATGACAATATTTGTTCTAATTTGTATCTAGTAAAGCCTTATGATTTTATTATGTTACCTTCTTCAAAACATTGAAAGCCAATTTTTTTTGTAATTGCTCTCTGTAGATATTTTGTTCAAGACTGAAGGCAGGCACATGATAATCATCTACGATAATCAGTCTTATTCTGTTTCCGTGCTCTTTTCTTAGCTTTTTTACCATACCTGCCAAAAAGCAGAATATTTTTTTATTAGATTGTGTTTCCTTGCGTTAAAACGTCATAAGTTCTTAATAAGCTTGATAGCTATTTATTTACTATGGTGAACGTTTGAATTACGTACGTACCCAACAAACCACAGAAAGGCTGTCTCTCGGAAATTAAAATGACATCTTGTGAAGTCGCCAGTTCAGCTTGCACCTTACTGATCCATGAGAAGTTTTTATCCAGAGTGATCGGCAGAAAACAGATTTTATCTTCTAAAGAATAATTGGCCTTTCTGAGTAAGATAACAATATGTTTCCCCACTGACATCGCAGTGATGATATAGAACAGTTTGTATTTTGGATGAATCTTTGCAGTGTCTTTCTCAATGGTTAGAACGAAGGTTCCACTCGAAATAGTCTTGTGAATATTCTTCATTTTCTGAAATTAATGTTCCTGCTTAAGTTGTAAGGGTGATGTTAAAATTATAAGTTTTGTTTATATTTTCTGACATTTACCTTGTCATCTTCTAGGAAATTATCCAATATAATTAAATCCGTTTCATCAGCAGACAAATCTTTTTCTGTGTGTGATTCAAAATTTACAAAGGAAATCTCGCCACTGCATTCATTTAACAAATCATTTATGACGGCGGACTCTTTTGAAAGTAGATTTATATATTTGACGTCTTTGTTTACGTTTTCAGCAACTAATTGAAGATTTATTTGAAGGGCTGGTTTGAGCTGAAAATTAATAAAGTAAATTACCGTAATTTAACAGTAGTTTTCTTATGTGAAAAATAATGTTAGACATACTTCAATCGAGCCTGTTTTGAAGTGCGGGACAAACTGTTGATTAAGTAGAATGTTTTGTGAGTGTTCCAATAACTTAGATTCTTTGAACACCAATCCGAAAACGTTTACTCCACCACATCTAAAATAAAAAATATTTAATTATGTTCAACACAAATTGCATGTTAACCAACTATTTTTAATTAAATTCTCGATGGCTTACTTTGAAAAGTCTTGTATGCCATTCAAATAAGCACTAATGATGGTTATATCATTATTAACCACTGCCATTGCATTATGTTTGTCAACATCAATATTAAGCTTGTAGATATGTGATGGTATTATGACATTATCTATATTTTTCGCGAATGCATTGAACTGAAATATGGAGTCAAGGAAGCATGTCCAGTTGTCATTCCATTTGATTTTGGCTTGTGTTTTAATTGAGTTAGTAGAGTCGATTGATTGAAAATCACCTCTGAAAAAATACAATTAATAAATAAAATAAATTGTATAATTCACACAGCATTATCAAGCACCAAACTATCTATCATAATTCTAAGAATTATTGTTGGTGTAAGATAATTTAGTGAAGAATACTTAATATTTAATGAAAGAACACCATATTTTACTTAAAACGTAACTAAAAAAAAAAATTAACATAAATTTGAAATAAAAGGCCTTACCCCATATAGCCCTATGCGACCTTGGGATAGATAAAAATATGTAAGTGGAGAGAGAGAGTGGAATATGGACTTAAATAAGAGTATATATTATTTTTATCAATATCTAGTTCTGCCCACGTATACGCACTCGTTGTTTCTGTGGAAACATTTAAAAGTAATTTCATTATTCGTTTAGATAACTAAAGATAGGAAATAAAACTTCAGTTTTGATTTGAAGGAGTTGACGGGAGGAAAAAAAATAATCATAAGCCTTACTCGTACGAATATCCATTGAGACGCATCATAGTGTAAATATCATTAGTGGTTAATTTTACTTGGTCAGTGTCAATATCTTCTTCCCTTTCATGTTGATGACGATCAACAGCATTTAGTTCAAAGATAAACCCAGTTACGATAATAGAATTTTCTTTAGTAACCTGTATGACAATCAAAGACATTTTTCATTGTATATTTATCATCTATTAGAAGTTTCATACTAAATACTTGGAAACCATTGTGTGACAAACTTATTCCAAATTAAACAAGATCCGTAAATTGCGGGTGTCACTCGCGCGACGAGGGGTTCGAACGTTTGTCAACTATACAAATTTGTGCTATAGGTACCGGTTAGAGACTTCGCTATTTAAAGAATACAAAAAAAAAATTTAGGTACCTACCTACATTTCAGAAGGATCGCTCTGCAAACTTATGGGTTTATTTTTATTAAATTGTTTGACTAGTTTAAACTATTTGAAATAGTATGGTGTGAAAAAAAATTTTAAAAACGATTTTAGGATGTACAATCCTATACCTTTCATTTGATACCACACTTGGTGAGGTAGGCACCCCTTTTGAAAATTATTTGCTCCCTTTTTAACCATTTTTCAAAAAGTGTTCCACTTACAGACTTTTCTATATTTTTCCTGTAAAATATACCTCATATCTTTAAATGCATTTCAGATAAATCCTTCTGCAAACTTCTGAAATAAAAATGTACAAAAATTTACCATTCCGCCCCTGATAATGGTAAATTTTTGTACTTTTTTAGAAATATTTCATATACTATGAAATTTACATAAATTAAAAAAAAACTCTTTTGAGATGTACAAACTAATGATACCTTTCATGTGAAACCTCACTGGACTTTGGTCTCTTTTAAAATTTTACCATCACAATAAGTACTGGAATTCTCATGTTTACATACTGTATAATAATTTTAAATTATAAGTAAATAGCTGCGGTAATTGCTGAGATATTAGACAGGGAAAAAAAGACACACAGAGCTAGACCATAAGGGTTTCGAAACCGATCTCGAAACCCTTAAAATAAGAGAAAAATAGTACTCATTTTATAGATGTCTTTTTCATAGTACCTAATTGGTGGTAATGTGTTCTTTTACCTCGAATCTCCTGTTGCCTTTGTTGATCATGATCTCCAGTCTCAACTGTTCATCATATTTTATGATAGCTTCATTATGAAAATGCACTTGTTTAAAAGTGACTGACAGGTTTCTAAATTTGACGCCTTTATGCATTGCCAGGTTCTCCCACACCAGTTGGAGGGCTGCTGCTTCGGGAAAAACGTAGTGACCTGCAAAAACGTAATCATCGGTAGGTACCAATAAATACAAAATATAAATTAATAAGCACCTTATTTCATATTATATTATAATTATTTTGTTGTAAATTTTAACATTTAGATGTTGTAATACAATAGAGTTTGATATTTGACTTGTCTATTTAGCTCATTTTGTAAGCTAAAAGAAATAAACGTTATAAATTTCTGAGTTCTGACTTATCACGTTAATCTTGATTAAGAATCTAAACAAAAGAACAAACATAGCTTTGCTTGTTTCCGAAAAAAATCATAATACCTTTTCTAACGTTTCCTTTAAGGAATGAAAAGTCATCATCGTGAAGTGACATAACGAAACTGCGTATCATAGTTTGTTTTCTATCTTTGTGGCTATACCTAGCCTGTGGCCTGAAACAAATTTCTAATCATAACGTTCGTAAAAAATCTGAAATTTATCATACCTGTAAGCGAACCTAGTTTATGTTGAAAAAACACCAACGTTTCATCCCTTAACGAAGGACAACCTTTTTAATCGCTTACAATTGTAATGGAATTTCAAATAACAGTAGTTTTTATAGTAAAATCTAAAATTTGTTATAAAATTTCATCAGGAACATATTTACCAATTTTCACTATGTTCCCATCCAACGTGTTGAGAAAGTAGAGGGGTTCCAGTAGATACGGGATATATTATTTTAGGATATAATATGTCCACTTTTGGATTAAGCCCAGCCTGGTATAATCTAAAACAATTAAGAAGGCTTATGGTTCATAGTGAGTGGCTAAAATTATAATTGTAGTACTAACTCCTCTAGTTTTAAGCCCACTAACAAAAAGGCTAAGTTTTCTGAATAAAAAACGTGTTTAATTTAGTTTTATAGTATGATTTCTAGCAAGATACCTACTTTCCAACAGCCTCCAACAAAAACTTAACCGGATCTGATGTTCCACGTCTGGTTAGAGGAACATGCAAGCATTCACTCAAAGACCTCTTCATGATTGCTTGCAATAATCCATGAGGGGCTATTTCAACCACTACGGCATCCGCGGGAATTAGCTTTGATGCCTCTTCAAACAGGACCGGATTCTGAAAATATAAATAGAAAAAGTTTTTTTGGTGAGTGCAATATTGTTAAATCATGAAAATTAGCTTAATATGAAGATAACACTGTAAATTATTACAAGTAAATTATTGGTGTGATACTCTGCAGACGAGTATTGGGCGCTTGGCTCATTCCATTTATCTTCAGGCACCGATGTAGACACCCATTTGTTACTGCGAGCCTTCGGTTCTTGGATCACTTCACTGAGATACTCCAACAGGGCTGGTCCAGCATCAGCGATGTACTTCGAGTGGTAAGCGATGTCTGAGCAAGGCACTTCCTTTGCGAAGATTCCCTGAGATATTAAATCTGCGACAAACTCCTTCATGATGTCAGCCGGTCCTGAGATTGTGGCGGAGTCTTTGCTGTTGTGGCAGGCTACTTCTATGCCCGGGGGACACAGTTGGAGAATCTGAAAAAGGAGAAAATTATTTACTTTTAAGATATATTAAGATAAAGGGATTAGGTAAACAGTTGAAAGGTCAGCAGTAGAAAGATACATTGGAGTTGGTTGATAGATCAGGCTAGTTTTCAATCAAAATAAAATTAATCAATTGAATGAGTATCAGTCTAAAAGTTCCTACAGCTTTATATCCTAGCCCGACAGCAGCCATAGATCCTCGAATGAAATGAGTCTGTACGGAGACCAGGCCACGGCTGTACGCTGACAGGATCATCTCTTCAGCTGTGAAGCATCCATCAGCGTAAGCACATCCAAGCTCTCCGACACTGTGACCTATAAAATAAAACGTGAAATAAATAAATAAAGAAGCTCATAAACATTAAAACTGCCTCCCCATAGGGAGACCGTCTTGTACAAATACAAGACGGTTTTATGTTTAATTTGTTCTTGAAGATCATTTTGAAATACCTATAATATTGTCTGGCACAATCCCCATATCAGTGAGAATGTCTGTAAGCCCAATCTGAACGGCTGCAATCCCTACGAAAGAATGCAAGATATTGTCGTAAATCTTTTTGTCGGGCTCAGTTAGGATACGAACGATATCAATTCCTTTCAGCTCCAAGACATTATGGCACCTGAAAAAGAACGTGTTTTGAACCATACACAATAAACTATAGCATTAAAGCTAGTTTTGTTCCTCGTTAGGTTTTGATTACATACTTTTGAATAGCAGCAGCGAACACGGGAACGCGCATCAGCTCTGCTCCCATTGTGGCCCATTGAGATCCCATACCGCTGTATACGAACCAAAGAGGTCGAGTTATTCCTGGAGTGTACTCCACGCTTTGCGACAGACATACTGTTTTATTTTCTGCGTCATTTTCTGTACAAATAAAAGACTTTATATCAGTATTCTATTACCTATATCATTCTGCCTATAAACGATTTATAAAGATTATTTGTCAGTTATTGTTCATACCTAGTATTGTGTATCCTCTACTCATATGTCCGGGAATATCGTACTGATGTATGCTGTGGAGGAGACCGATCTCCTCAGGGTCGATGGACCTCTGCTTTAAGTTGTCCATGAGAGGTATGATGCAGTCTTCGTTTCTTCCAGATAAGAGAATTAGATGGGGAATGCTGCTTTTGTAACGGCTATGATCCTAGATCAAAATGAATTCAAATTCGATAAAAATATTTTAATAAAATGTAGTAATACTTAACACTGGTATGATGGTCAGAGCGTGGAGGACAACTATAAGTAACTTAATTATTATTTTTTGGATCTGCGTAACAAATTGATAAGTCTTTAATATTAATTTAACTTGTAGTACTTAACCTTTTCCTTGTAATGTCTCTTAAGCAGAACATGAACATTGGCTCCACCGTTTGAGAAGGAGTTGAGAGCAGCAAATCTTCCGTTGAAATTTGTTGTGTCAGTCAATATCTTGATTCTACCATCCTTTACTTCAGGGATATCTAAAGGATCCTTATAATGCAGGTTTCCAGGAATTTTGCCGTGTTGGAAGGCAAGGCAGACCTGGATATCAAATTCGTTTTGTTATAAAACATAAATTACTAGGTAGTGTCTAACCTAGGTCTAAGGCAGTCGATATTACCTTCGTCGTACCACAAACTCCAGAAGCCGGTTCGCTAGACCCCATATTAGACTTCACGCAGCCGACTTTTATAGGATTTTCTTTACCAAAGACTCTTCCAATTGCAGTCAATTCATTAGCGTCAGCTTCCGGAAATGCTGCAAGAACAATACTTTGTTACATTAAAATATAAAACTCTCATTGCTTTACCTTGTATAGATTTTATTCCAAGTGAAAAAGCGACATAAAGTGGTATTGTTCTCATACCTGCACCATTAGCTTCCACATAATCCACATCATGTGGTGACACATCTATTTCTGAGTAAAATGCTTCTAGAAACTGTGCAAGTTCCTTTGGCTGTCGCACGGGAAGCAATTGCTTAGATGAAGGACTATAGCTGCACTTTGCGTAGTAAACTTCGGAATAAATTCTGAAAGAATAACGGAAGCTTATAAAAAACAAACACAAGCTTATAAGAAATAGGTACAAATTTATAAAATGTCCTAATATAGTATGGCAAAACCTCCCAAAATTTACATTTATGTAATATTGTGTTTCATATACCTACTAAACCCTATCAACAATTGTTAAAAACATACCTTTTAGCATCTTTAGCTTTTTGTAGGAAGAGTATATTGACGGAATCTGATCTGACGTGACCGTCTCCGTTTTTGTCAAAGCACTTTGTTTTCCCATCGAGGGTGAGGAATCCAGCCCTGAAATGATATTGTTAGAAACGTAACCATGCCCCGCATTTTGTAATAAAAAAAAAATTCTTGTCGACATGAAAACGAAAAAGCCAAATCAAGGAAACCGCTATAATTTTAATTTAATTATTTTCAACAATTCGTTATACCTGCTAAAATTAAGACAGACGTTAGGGTGCATGCAAAGATTGCATCCTCCTACGATAGCAGCATCACACTGGCCTGAGCTGATGCTGCGATAGGCGTGCTCGATGCAAGCCGAGGAACTGGCGCAGGACACGTCCAGCGAGTACGACGGTCCCTTGCCGTCGATCCAGTACGAGATGCGGTTTGCGTACATTGCTTTGTTGCATCTGTGGAAAAAAAATAACTATAGAACTGTACACACTTACGAAAAGTGACCTAGCTGTAGATAGATAGATAGATAGATATAGTTTATTGTCAAACAGATTACATGTTTTTGGTTAGTATTGTCTTAAATCCTATGTTAGGTTTATCTAGACACTAGGGTTCTCTAAAAATAGCAATAAGTATAATTTTGTACACACGGTAGGCAGTTACGCACACAACAATCACAGCGTTGTCACCGTCCGTCCTGTCCGAGTGTAGCTGTAAGGCTGTGAACCTGTGATACAAACCAAATTACCTGTAGGTACCACATACAGTTTCACTTAGGCTAGATTAATCTTATCATGTACGAGTATGTAGGTACATACATGAACACAGAATAGGTTTTACAAATTACTTCGTACGTAAGTGGGATTAAATATAATGCTTCATTTTCGGCGTATCTCAAGAAATAAATTTCGTTTATTGTTTTCATAAATATAAATTCTGCCTGCGAAACTTTGACAAGTTTAGTTAAAATTACGATTCATTTTCTTCTAGATGCCAATATTCAACATCATGACATCCAACGAGCTATGATATAGTAAAGCAAACGCAGTCAGACATTCCATTGCCACGCCGTCGAAACAAAGCAATAAATATTCAGTAGCACGTTTACGAGTCCCGTAATGCACGTTGGTGTAAAAAATTTAAGTCTTTTATTCAAATGCAATTCGACCACAAAAGGCTAACTATAATGCATGCGACTCGACGTGCTTCAAATTCACGGAATTTATTTATTCAACCCATAAGCACGTCTTTAACGCCCTTTTGTTCGCTTCTGCGTAAGTGTACGCTTAACGAATGTTCTAGCTTACATTGGGGCTACATAATACAGAAACACAAAATAATGCCGCGAGGGGTTTTTATAATCATGATTCACAGTCGTCCTAACACCACATTAAGTATTACATTAATAACCTTTGTTAACAAAGAAAGTTACAATTATATAATAAAAACAAATTAGAACAAATATTTTCAATAAATAAGCTAACTGCTGACTGTTTGAAACAATCCAAATTTAGCTCAACTGATCCATATCAATACCAGTCGGAAGCATCTCCAAGACGCGCTGGCTGCAAAAGTTATACCTACATAGTAAGTTTGTACAATTCGGCTGAACTCATATAAACAAAAAATGCCCAAAAGTGTGTTTTTTTAACCTTTGCCTTAAAGTTAAAAAAAACACAGGTTTATAAAAAAGAAACAGGAATCGAATCGGAAGGTATGAATAGACCCACCTGCATTTTATTCCATCGCGATTCGATCACACAACTCGATGAATGAATAATTCCAGTTGTGAATGGTTGTAACTGTTGTAAGCTACAATTCGACCCGTAATACGAATGTTTTCATTACCAGTCTTAACTGTATGCATAATGAGGCATTCATTTTATCTGTTACAGTTTAAGTGACATGTTCATATTTTAAATGAAATTGTATGTATAACGTTATAGTTAGTCTATGAAAAGTTTTGATGAAATTATTAACTACGTTAAGTCAATAATTATCACTGAGACGACCGAATTGATAAAAAAATGTATTGTCCTGTTTTTAAAACGACATGCACGCTCCAAAATAAATTAACAATAAAAGTCATAAGACCCATCTTAATGAATCAAAATCAAAGAGACTTACCGACCTAACTATACACATGGCTGTGATTTCTTTGTATTTATTTAATTAAAAAGTCCTAAGATGTTAAAGATTGAAATTGTTTTTGCTATACTATTGTTGATTTGATTAGATAAAAAATGTGATTTTGCATGTATTATTTTGCATTATGACTTAGTACCCTGATTCGTTTTAATTTTTAACGAACCAAAATCAAAAAGACTTTACGTTCTAATTATATTTGTACACATGACTGTGATTTGATTGTATTTTTACCCTAACCCCATTATCGTATATTTGGGAGTCAAATTTTTAAGTTTATTTGTGGTAAACTCCAAGTACTGGACAGATTCTGAATGTTATTTCATTAGAGGTATACAGGGTGTTCGGTAATTAATGGATAACCCCGCAGGTACATGTGGGGGACACCGCCACCACTCACGAAAAAATAAAGATCTATTAGCAGCCATCCAGGATTTTTTTGCATTATTTTTAAAATATGAAGTTATGATATCTTTGTTCACATTATTGGGCACTACGGCAACAAATTCAATGATAACGAATTGATTTTCTCTGAGAATAACCGTGAATAATTGGCCTTACTATTGCGCATTATAAAATATTTCTAGCAGCACTGCTTGTTTTTTCAAATATTTAAGAATAAAATTCTTAAATTTTTTATTGCACACACAAGTTAAATCTTACATAAAAGTTAACAAATAATGGACGTACAAATAAGAGTTTTCGATTTGTACATAATAATGTTTACGCACCTGTGGTTTAAAAAAAAAGTATGAACCTGGGCGGCCCACAGCCTAAAAAATACGCATATTTTCATGAAGTTTCTTATAAGGTATTACACTAAAAAAAAATATTTATTACCGAGTTATTGCTACCTATGTTTCCCTAGCCGTATTTTTCTTATAACAAAAAAATATATAAAATAAGAAGTTTATTTCAGAAACTCTGTGGAAGTGTGGATGTGTGGTTGGGGTATTATCAATAAATAAAACAACAAATTATAATATGCGATTTTATAATAAATGTTTAAATTGTTTTTTATTTTATTTTTGTGAGTATGTGCGGTGCCCAAGTACCTGCGGGATTATTAATTAATTACCAGACACCCTGTAGAGACTTTATTCCTAGTCAACGTTATAAATCAGCAGCACGTAGCCGGGTGCAGAAGTAGACATAACAATAAGGTGTTACACAGTATTATAAATCGTCTAGATAGAGTCCAAAGTCCTGTCATTATCCCGCTTTAGAGAACCCTTAACCTTAGCGTCGTTATTTTGATAAAACGCCATCGTTCGTCCCAGATCCAATGGCGTCCCTAGCGAGAGTCATGTGACACAAGAAACTTTTATTTTCGATGCTCAGACATAAATCTTTGTTATGGGACACGATTTGCCGATCGTGATAGTAAGAGTTGTGTTTGTTAGCATGGGTTTGTAGCATTAGCATTGTCTGAAATATTTTCGTTGTTTCGTTTAAGTGGTGTGGTAACCTGGTTTGTATAGATACTTGGAATAGTCGAATTGGAGAAAATTACTATGTACCTATTCCCTAAAGGCACACTACTCGAATTATATTCTACAATGGATTTATTTACCATCACTTATTGTCAATTGTTTTATTTGTTGTGTTGATCAAATGTGCTAACGTGAACCTAACAAAATAGGACCTTTAAAATGAAATCTATAGGCAGGAAAAAATTTATTCAAACACTGTCTGAATAATTTTTTGGTTGTTGTTATTATTCGTTTTGTTTTCTGATAAAGCCGGCGTGAAAATCTGATGTCTATCTATACCCAGCATATATAGGATCCATTTCAAACCTTATAAACAACAAGAGGTTTTCTTGGTATCGCTTGTCAAACGCATAGTAGTTACTAATAGACTAACATCAACCTGCGTTCGCCTTACAATGGAATTTCGCTTGTGTGGAGTAAATGCCTTATAATCAGGTTCTAACTCTAGCCAAAAACAAAAAAGCCATGCTAACACTGAACGAATAGTTTTGAGAGATGTTCTCGTTTTTTATTGCATCTGAAATGTGATGCCTTTTCGGGTGGAAAATAGAACCTCTTTTAGCGACATTCTGATGCCTATAAATGGTTTGGGTAATCTATTTTCGGTCATAAAACAATATTCTATAAGCTTTGACCCGTAGGATAAACGTAGAGATGTTAGGTAAACGCTTATCCTACGGGCCAAAGTTTTTAAAATATTGAATAGCGGAAATAGTAGTTTGGTAAAGGAAAATATGGAATTATATGCAACTAACATAAGAAGCTATGGTAAAATGACAGAGTCATGGAAGAAAACATCCGCAGATGAAGCTTTTTTTTTATTGCACATATTGCACTTGACACTACTGATTGGTACACTCAAGTAGTGTCCAAAAACGTTTGTTTTTATTGGTGGTTGGTACCAATTACAGTGTTCTGAACATAATAGCATAGATATATAGATAGATATAGTTTATCTTCAAAGAGATTACATGTTTTTGGTTAGTAGTGTCTTAAATCCTATGTTAGGTTTATCTAGACACTATGGTTCTCTAAAAATAGCAATAAGTATAAATTTGTACACACGGTAGGCAGTTACGTACACAACAAACACAGCGGTGTCACCGTACGTCCAGTCCGAGTGTAGCTGTAAGGCGCGGTAAAATCGACATCGGAAAGATAGTTCTAAATTTCGAAATAATCTACTGATGCAGAATAAATTATCAACTAGAATGAATGCAGATGACAGATTCAATGCAGTGTATCCAAAGCAAAATTAGCTTGTTTAGTCAGATGGTGCTCAAACATGCTTGCACAAATGAAGCCGGCTTGTGCACAGTGAAGTTAGCTCAGCTCCGTCGACTCTGAAGTTGGGTGCGGCGTTATCATCCTTACATTAGTTATGTGAACTTCGATAGAGTTGCGAGACTGTCTACTAAATATGTTCAAGTTTCGCTCAATGGAGGTACAACCGCGGAAATATTATGTATGACTTTTGAAGGGGGTATTCGCGTAGCATTCTATATAATCTAAGACTTAGGCACGAATACTCGTAGCATGCCTCCTTCCTTGTTTGGAGGAAGCGTGTTCAGCAGTTGCTTTCTCATCAGCAAACATACGCCATGTTTGCTGATGAGAAAGCAAAGGTAATATAAATAGTAGGTTACACTTCCTAAGGTAACGGTAACTTATGAAAATACATCGCTAATAAACCAAGTTCATTAAATATAATATTCGATCGATATTAGAAAATTACAGCTAATTATTGACAAATGAGAACTTTAGAACTATTCACAATTGAAACAGGTTGTCAATCTTGCGCGCAATGTAAGTCTGACATTTTATTTTTATGCACATTTAACTTCGTTCAGGAATCCACCGCCACGCCGCCTCCTCCGTACATATCTAGAACCTCACAACAATGACACTCGAATTTGTCTACGACTTGTTATGACGCAGATAGGTTTGCGCAGAGCCGTGATAAGTTCTGTGAATACGGAACAAGAGATAAGTGTTGTCGAATTTAACTATTTTGGTGAGGACGTATAAAGGCTAGGCTGTGGTAACCACTCTACTTCAGGCGGGCCGCATGCCTGATTGAAATTGAAATTTCAAATAAGAAGTTTTTACTCGCCACCGCTTCGCATGAGTTGTTTCCGGGATAAAAAGTATCCTTTATGTTAATTCAGGTCTAGAAATACACCTATGCAAAATTTCAGGTTCAACATAATTATATAGGTGCTTTACTTAAATTAATTGATTCTATCAGAAAAAGTAAGTATTTTGTGTAAAAAAAAACGCTTGAAATAATTATTCAGTCGGTTATCAATAGTATTACATAATTGTATTTTGAATAAAATAAATAATCTTAGTAACACCAATAATAAAAATAAACTTTCCATTCATGAATTTAGAACAAAGTCAACGTCGCAGAAGAAGGCAACCAAAAAAATAATTGTCTGCGCTGGTTTCATAAAGATAATAAATAAAATCATTTATTTCAGACCGACAATTATTGATCTATAGATACACATTTAAATACGAAATTACAAAATTCAAACTTAAAAAAAATATAATAGGTAATGCACAATCAATAAATAATAGTATAAATATACAGTAGTATAAATGCTGATGATATCACTTTACTGAATATAGGAAATCCCGTCCTTTTTTGTGCCTTGGACGTGTGGTCTTTAAGGTCAGACTCAATAAAACATTGTTATCTTTTATTGGAAAGCGAGATATCATGTCGGACAGACAGTACGCGTATAGAGCCGGACTTGGCACCACAAACCTGGTGAGGTATGGCGTGGAACAAGGAAGTGACATGTCTATATTGCATATCGAGTTCCTATGTCGAACAGTTTGAGAATACACGCCGTTCCGCACATTAAGCGTTAAGCTCATTTCTCACTTGGAACCTAATTATAAGTTGGGTAGCGCACGTTAAATTGGCTCGCAGTGTACCTATTGAAGTAATAATGGGTTCTCTGCGTTTTGTCACGGTAATAATATAGATATCATTGCCGTGGTTTTGTCACTGCACTGCACTGTACCACTTGCATCATTTTTAAGCTGGAGGGGGTGAGTCTTTTTGACGTTGGTAACGAGACGTGATTGTGACGTCTCCTTTTTGTATGGGATTTGCGTAGTTCCCTGTCCGCACGATAGGAGCGCTGTACCAAATTGTATGAAAAAACGAGTCGTCAAAAATCAAAATTCTAAGTGCTTTATTTCCTTTAGACCTTACAGGACTCTTGCACACGTCACAAAATTCAAATTACATATTTAAAACTAGAAAAAAAAGTGATCACTTTGAGTTTTGCTCACTTCAATATTTTTAAGGTAAAGCAAAGAAGCGAACATGAAACCTTTACCTTTTTAAGTTTGTAGTTTTCAAGTTGGAGCAAAACTTGTCCCAAGCTTTTTTATCCTCTAGATAATATGATACGTCTAGATAGTCTAATACGTCGTCGTCACGATCATGTCTCGTTGCTAACGTCAAATAGAGCCATCTCTCCTTCGAACTCAGAGTCAAACTATTATAAAATACTTCATTACTGGGTAAGAAACATCGCAGTGTGTTAAATTGTGATCGTCAATCCAACCAAGAGTAATAAAGGTTCTCCAGTTTTCGAAAAAGTAAAATATTGAAGTTCTGGCTTTTGAAATGAAATGATTTCCTTTTTGCAATACTATCCATGCACGTCTGATAAAGATTATAAATATGAATTGAATGAAATAAACACAACTCGGGAAAATTTGTTAAACGAAAATATTATTGAATTATGGTTTTAACGAACCATAATACATGCATGCCTACAATGTCCTTTTACAGCAGAAATTATACAAATTAATCTTATAATGATTATGTATACTTAGCTTGATTATTGACGATGCCTATTTACAGCGCATAGGTATTAACTTCTTTGTTTTGTGTTCCTTATATTATTGTCTTAATTGATATTATCTTTATATATAAGTGAAATGTAAACCGACGCGACGTAACCAAGTGTGCATTGACCTCCTACGGCGAATAAATTTATGAGTATAACAAATTAGTAACAACACTCGAACTGAATCATAACCAAATAGAAATCTTTCACAAAATTGAATATAAAGTTACCTCTTATCTAAATTTAATTCCAGGGTCATCAAATTTCGCCCTGGGCTAGACGGCCCAACTCCCAAATAAACTAAATTAGACAGCGCTAATACTGTTATGAACCTCTATTTGTTTGGGGTGCATGTACCTTAACAACCTACTAATAATCAATGTTATAAATATTATTTAAAGAACATAGTTTATTGCTCTTTTTTATTCTACTTCAATGTCGTTTGAGCTGTTTTTTACTTATTGTTTACATGTTGTTAGTTAAATTGTCACTAAACATGAATACCTTTCCTTCATAATTTAAATTCGACCTTTATTATTATTATGACTGAACTGAGGGAGTCTATTTGATGTTATTAACGAGACGTGAACGTGACGTCTCTATTAGATTACAAAATCCAAGAAATATTGGTCGAAAATATTTTATGACCCGGGTATCATCGGGGTAAATCATAGAAGTTTAAAACAATTTTAGATTTTGAAAACTTTAATTCATCATTTCATTTGTCTGCCGTCCGTTTTCATACTTGAATTTGAACCTTTTTCGATGTGATTGCGCAATAATACGTTGTTGACGTTTATTTTTTAGTTTTCAGTGATTGCCTTGTTGTTTTATGTTATTGTTATCAGTGAAGTTTTCATTCATGCCCTAGCGAGGTACAACCTTTATTATCAAAGTAAACTAATATGAAGTATTAGGAACAAACTAGAACTAGCATTTACAAATGAAACAATTCAGCTTACTGAAAACTGTTGCAAACAATCTACAGGTAGCTCAACTGATCCATATCAATACCAGTCGGAAGCGTCCCCAAGACGCTGGCTGCATTGCCTCGCTGTATGGCAATGCTGATGCGGCGTGTCAGATACTCACCAGCTCTCGAGTCCAGACCAGATGCTCAGATATTTTTATTAAACTCGAATAACCTGTACCCAACTAACCTAGGGTCTCGACTCCAAGGGGAGCAAATGTGTAAGCTCTCTCTGCCTGCACATTTGCGGCTCTTGAGGTCCTCGGACAAATCTGCCGCCGCACCAGCCCTCACGGATGTCTTCGGAAGATGGGAAGGCGCAAGTGTGTCAACTCATGTAGCGTCCCACACAATGGGCTTCCCCAACTCCCATGGGACTAGTTACATACCCTTGGGCCTCTTATCATCGTCACGCAACAGACCATTCGGTTCAAGATAAGGAGATACGCTAGCGGTGACAAAGGCCCGCCGGATGATGTCGTTAAGGCTGGGATGACAAGATATCCGACCGGCGGCCCTACTACACGATAATCTGTGATGACCAAGCTGTTCCACAGCAGTACTGCGATGGCATTAAGGAGGCACGCAACACCTTGCACCCAACCGAAGACAATGTTGCGATATGGAAAGTTACGGGATTCAATAAACCACCAGTGTTATATGAAGGAAGTCATTATCATCATCATCAATCTAGCTTAGTCTACTGCTAGACATAGGCCTCCCCTAATTAGCGCCATAGCGCCCTGTCTTCAGGTTGCCGCATCCACCATCTGCTTGCAGTCTTTTGCGAATCGTCATCCAACCTGGCTGGAGGGCGTCCTACGCTACGTTTGTTGAGTCGTCGGTCTCCACTCAAAACACGTTTACCGCAGGGGTTGTTGGTTCTTTGCGAGATATGGCCGACCCACTGCCACTTCAGCTTGCTAATTCTCTGAGCTATGTCGATAACTTTGGTTTTCTCTCGGATGTTTTCGTTACGAACCCTATCCTTCAGAGAAACTCCAAGAACAGATCTTTCCATAGCTCGCTGAGCGACTCAACTGGTGCACCAGCCTTACTGTGAGTGTCCACGTCTCAGCTCCGTAGGTCATAACGGGCAGGACACACTGGTTGAAATCTTTCGTTTTCATTGCGGTATAGATGACGAGAAGACTCGACGTAGTTTCCCGAACGCTACCCAGCCTAACTGAATCCTCCTCTTGGCCTCCTTTTCGAAATTAATTTTACCTAACTGCAGAATCTGCCCGAGATTAAGTGTACTAGGAAACAATTTCGAGAAGGTTGTCATGTACGACGACCGGTCCTGGATCAATGTGGCCAATGATCATGACTTTGGTTTTATCCAAATTCATGCCGAGACCGATGCAACGCAAGGCTGTTGCTAGGTTATCCAGCATCCGATTCAGCTCCTCTTGCGACTCCGCCATTAAGACTATGTCTTTAGCGAATCGCAGGTGCGAGATGTAATCGCCGTTTATGGTAATGCCCTTATTTTTCCAGTCCAGCAACTTAAAAAATATCTTCAACGTGCTCGTGAACAGTTTCGGGGATATGACGTCCCCCTGTCTCACACCTCTGCGCAATTGGATGGGTTTAGACTGTTGGCCCTGTACTTGGACACTGATTCCAGAACAGCCCAGATTTCGACAGAGTCGAAGGCCTATTCATAGGCTGGCTTCTCAAAAGCGGGACACAGGGGCTGGTTATACTCTTCGGACTTCTTTATAATCTGCTTTACTGTGTGAATGTGGTCTATGGTGCCATATTCTCCTCGGAACCGGGCCTGTTCCGGTAGCTAGAACTCATCAAGTCTCCTGGCAAAAAGATTCGTGACCACACGTGATAAAAGCTTATAGACCTGGCTCAGGAGTGTGATGGGTCTGTAGTTTTTAAGGAGGGTTTTATCTCCCTTCTTAAAAAGAGCACCACCAAACTCCAGCTCCACGCCTTAGGAATTCTCCCAGTGTGATGGACTGTGTTAAAGAGGTTCTGTAGCTCCTGTATTACAGAGGCCCCGGCCTTCAGAAGCTCTGATGTAATTCCGTCCTCACCAGGGGCTTTTCAATTTTTAAGCTGCCTCAGAGCTAACATAATTTCGTTTTGACTGATATCTGGCAGTTCGTCGGTATAATGAAGGAAGTGCTCGCAACCAATTTCCTGACTCCCAGTTAGAAACGGTCAGGAGACAGGCACGATCCGCAGAGCAGGCACAGCTGGAGCACGTTTGTATGAAACAATTTCGTGTCAAATCACACAGAAGCCGGTCCCATTGACGTTGGGACAAAAGAGATTTCGGGGGAGCAGCATCAGGGCAAGCACTATACCAAGCCGTTCAAGCTTCGTCTAAAAATGAAATTTTAAATGTAATTCTAGGTGGGACCAAACTAGATGGCTTTTAAAAAAAACAACTAAAGAAATAGTGCTGCCCACCAGCGTTCCTGTCTTCTGTCTGACAGGAACGCTGGTAGGGCTTGGGTTACACTTGAAATTTGGGATTACCTGAGCACAGATTTTATAATAATATATGTAACCTTACATAGGGGCAATAGAACCCATGTACAAGATTTGTTATTTATGCAGAATAAATGTGTGCGTATCCTAGCAAATATAAAAGAACGGACAGCTGCAATTTTTTAAAAAGTTTAAAATGTAACCTTACCCTCTATTTACATATTAGAACTATCTAAGTTTGTTCGAAAATACGCTTACCTCTACAAAACACTCGACCAACTTCCCAGAAAATATCCACTTGAACAAGGCAGAAACAAAATGATACAACCAACATCAACACAAAATGCTATTATGACGTAAATGAATTTATAAACGACAAAATATATAAACTGATAATAAAAATTACAAAATTTAATTTAAATACTTTATTTTAACAACAATCTAATTTATTCCTTACTTTTTTTACTAAACTTCCTTACCTACATAACTATATTGTCGTTACAGTACGTGTTGTCTAAAGCCTATTACAATTAACTGTTTAATTTACCAATTTTGTAAATTTTACTTACTTATACTAGACAAGTAGGTACCTACTACTCACCTTAGTACCTACATATTTTTTACCAAAAAGAACCTCGGCCTGCTTCCACTTGTTGTTACGCCCAACAGGATGCACATTGTGATACTTACATAAGCCAATGTGATGACAACAATAAATATTATTGAGTATTGAGTAAGCCTCCAAATTTCACAGGCTGGGAGGCTTGCGACCATGCCTTGTCATAAAATGTCTTAGATTTTAAAACCGAGTATATAAATACAAAGAAGTTAAGAAGTTCCTTTACAAATGTTGGACACCTTAACTTTTAAAAGATATCCATAACGCCACGGCTGAAACTGTAACACCCACAAAATATTGCTCGGGCATAATAGGTTCACAGGTGTACCCGTAAATCTAACCCTCATCCTGGCGTAATTTGTGAGCCCAGATGACCTTTGGACTCGACTAGGGCATGCCCTTTTCTATATTCAATATCTTGATACGGCGCGGCGGAAAGGCAAAATAATACGAATTTTGGGAAAATGCTACTTGGACATTGTTTTAGTTCCTATTTTATTTTTCTGTTATCTTATTTCGTTGCTTTTACTTTACTTAGCGGATAATGAACGAATAATAACGGATAAGCGGTATAATGAACTTGCATTTGCTTTTGTTAGCGTTGTACAATACCCATCCGTAACGGAGTTAAACTTAGTTAGCCGAACACTAAGTGAGTTATTTCGGAGTTTAGAAAATAATTTACAAGCAATTCGATTAACCTCGCAATTTTACGCCCAGCTGTGGTATTGACGCTTCGTTTAGTTTAATTTGTTGCTGAAAATAAACAAAGAGTAAATTTTACGCCCAGCTGTGGTATTGACGCTTCGTTTAGTTTAATTTGTTGCTGAAAATAAACAAAGAGTACGAAGTGTATTGAAATGTCTTATACCACAAAAACTACTACACATGCAAGTGCAACACTACATCAGTATAATGGTACAGATGGATTGTAAAGTCGGGACTTATCCTGGTGTTATATCAGGTGCGAGGTTACTACAACGGCTCACCTGACTACTGAGCCTTCAGTTTAATTCAGTTCTTCTTTCTCCAACTCACCCAGTGATGCCGAACCCGTTGCGCTGCACATTCTCGTAGATGACGATCTTTTCGGACTCCGAGTGCGTCGCGCCGATGAACACTCCGACCCTCTTTCCGCGCAGTTGTACAGGGTTGATGCCTATTTGGAAGAAAATTGGTACAATAATAGTAAATAATTTTATTTTAAAGATTATTCATATAATAAAATCAAAAATAAGTCAGGTACCATACCAACGTAACTTATTTACTTATTTATTTATGTCTGTTAGAATCAGACGATCTTACAGACTAGAAATTAGCCTCTGGCCGCCGTTGCCGACATTCGGCTTGGAGAACATCATCAACATCGTCAGGTGTCCTAGCTGTCAATTCAGCGTATGCAATTCTGTCACCCTAGCCGAAAACTTCAAAGAAAATGGGCTTAGCTATAATGTTAGGATCTTATTATATTAAGGCCAATATACTTAAATTTGGTATTTATTACATAAGCCTGTCTCCCTGTTGATACCTCGTACAATTTGTCAGTGGAGTTTTTCATGTTGGCCGAATTGGCTCGGTTTGGCAAATCAATGAAATCAAACCACGTTTTGTCACAAAAAACACGTTTGTGTAAAAATAACACATAAAAATCCTTAGGAATGATTTTATATGTACACAGTGTATGCGTTCTTTTTCTAAATATAAATAAATAAACACGTGGACGGACCGTAAGTTTTTCTTAGTTTAGTAATTATATTAAATACGGGCTAAAGCAATAAAATAACTAAAGCTATCGTTAAAAGTAGACTTACTTTTTGAACCTGTTCTTTAAGTTTATTTGAATGTCGAAATCATAAACATGAAAAAGTTGATATTACTGCGTCATCTTCATTAGCCTAACACTAGTCCAACATAGGCCTCCCCTAATGAGCATTATAGCGCCCAGTCTTTAGGTTGACGCATCTAGCCCCTGCCTGCAGTCTTTCGCAGGCGGTCATGCTACCTGACCGGAGGGCATCCTACACGTTTTGCTGAGTTGCGAGGGATAACGGCGTAAAGTCTACTAACCTGAGTCATAAATTGCGCTATAAGCATGTTCCAGCAACTTGGTGCTCATAGGTTCCATAGTGGCCGCCTGCTTGTAGTGCACCCTGAAGAACTGAGCGTCGAACTTCCCTACTCCGTTGACCTTGCCGATGTGCTTGGGTACCTCGGGGTGGTTGAACACCCAGCGGGGGTTTTCTGTGGTTACCATGTCCACCTGATAGGTTTAAGATTAATATTTTGTGGTATCAGATATGATCACATAGGATGATAAATAAATAATTCCCAGCAGTACGGCAATACGGGCTCCTAACTACACACTATCTTTGCATACAAATTTTACTACCTAAATAATTTAGAATATCTTCGGAAGAAAATATTCTGTTCATTATTCCAGGTAAATCAAGGTATAAATAAAGTTTTGCATTAGTATTATTTATTTTTATTAGTAACTAGCTGCAGCCCGCGGCTTCGCACCCTTTTTTTCGGAATAAAAGGTAGCCTATGTCCAGCCCGAGATACCATCTACCTCGCTGCCAAATTTCACCGAGATCCGTTCAGCCGTTCTTGAGTTATAAATAGTGTAACTAACTCGACTTTGTTTTATATATATAGATATTAGTATTTAGTGAGGTTAACCAGTGCGATGACCGATCACTGATCCGGAAAACTCTTAGAAGCACGGGTCACAGAATGGCCAAACGATCCCAACAATGGGTGGAAAATCCTGTTGATTATGCAAAACTGTTTATAAATTGGATTAAAGAAAAAGTTATAGAAAGAAACGAGAATTATAATGAATAACATTTTAAATTACAAAAACCTAAGAGAAGCGTCTTGGAGACTTCGGATTGGTATTGATTTGGTTCAATTGGGTTACATCTAGCTATGCTACATACAAACATACATAGGATGCCAACCTCATAACTCTCCTCTGTTGGTAGTCGGGTAAAATATATATACAGTAAATAACCTATCACTGAAATTATGAACATGATTTACTTTAAAACATTTCGTAGTTTGACAAATTCATTGTGAATGTAAGCGGATTAACTACGTCTCTAGTTTGTAAAAAATCTCGTCTCTAGTTTCTAAAGGAACGCCAACGACGAATTCATTATCGAGACAACGAAAGTGAATCGTGCGCAACGAGTTCTACAGTTCAGTGCACACAGGGACGGTAACGTGCGCATCTAGAACCGCACCCTACTGCATTACCTCGTTAAGGGATGAAACGTTGGTGTTCTTCCAACACCAAAAAGGTATCTAGTTAACCCTCTTACCATGAATGTAAGCCATGTATTACAAACCCTGTTATAGAGATTCTTGGAGAACTCCTCCACACTGTCAGACATAGGGAATATCCCGGAGAGACCACTGATGACGACCTCCTCACCCAGCGCCGGCCGTGGCTTCAGAGGCGCCTTCTCACTGGTCTGTTCTTGGAGTGAAGGAGCCATGTCTGTTTCGCTTTCTAGTCAGAGGGCGGTTGTCCTATGGAAAACAGGCCTCTTGTTTTATAGTAATGGATTTGTTTTCGATTAGATTTAGGGTTCATTATATTATTTAAGGTAAATGAAAACGATCTATGGTTTTTGTAGGACTTTAAAGTTTAAAGAGTTCTCAAAGTTTCAGAGACTTAGACATTTTTTTATATTAGGAAATGCGCGGATCAGAATACCAGATTATATTCTTAACTACCAAGGTAATTTTTTTCGTTATTACGACGTTTTTTCTTCCTATGTTTTAGGATGAGAACTGAGTGCAACAATTTATTCCATATTATTGGAATCAATATTAATACATTTATCAGTATCCGAGAACCCTTTTACGAATAAAGACACATGTTACTAAACTTTGTAAGCAGTTAAATTCAACGAATAACACTAAAAAGGTCATTAAAATGCATAAACTAGGCCCATTGTCATTTAAATGCATACAAAATTTTTATTCAATTGAATTTATAATATGGACAAGCAAATACATTTGAATGTACATAACAAAACCGGCCAAGTGAGTGTTGGTGTTTACTTGTTTTACTCAATTAACAAATTCAAGTAAATAATTCTGAATAAAATCTGTACTAAAATTCCTTATTTACACATATACAGTATGAGTAAGTACATTGTATAAATACCTAAACTGATTGAGCTACCCATTTACTAGTGAATCATACTTAGCTTAGCCTTTTAATTTCATTACTATTTGTTACTACTGTAATTTTTCACATACATATAAAAAACAACCGTTTAGCTGACAGAGGGGGAGCGACACTTGAACACAAAAATAATCACAGTATGGCTTAATTTATTTATTTATTTATTTATTGATTGAAGAAGATAGAAGTTTACAGCTTAAGAACCAAAGCACTCACTATCTTATGCTAATGACTATAAATCTAGGTTATAACTTAAATATACTAAAAGACTTTTAACTATCCCACTTAGCTTGTCGTGAAATATGTCGACATGCTGGAACTCGTGCACGAACTCGTTCAGTAGATGAAGTGCCCGAACCGTTGGTGCGTTGTTTCCGTGCTTGGTTCGGAGGGCGAAGCCACCGAACAAGCGATGCCGCCGACGAGTACCCGCGCGCACGTAGTTATTTGGTACAAAGATATTGATTCTACTCAACACACCCGGATTATTTACTTTATTGTGTAATATAAGATAGTAATGGATTCCAAGCTGTAGCTTACGTCTTAGCTCCAACGTATCCACCCCTACCATTCCAGATACAAATAGAGATGGATAGAGATATGGATAGTATCCATGCTGCCTTTTATACACGTACCTACAAAATTTACGCTGTATTCTTTCCAGCATCAATGTATATTTTGCTTCACGCGGGTCCCACACTATGGCGTTATACTCTAGCTTACTGCGGACAAAAGCATTATATAACATGATGGGCACCCTAGGATCTAAAAATTGCGCAGCGGTTCTCATGATGAATCCCAAGATTTTACTCGCATTCTTGCACAAGGAAATCACGTGCTTGCGAAAGTAAAGATGTGAGTCCTAACGAGCCCTAGATCACGAATCTCATCAACTCTATCCAAGACCCCACCGTCTAACGTATACGGCGGTGCTAAAGGTTGCTGCAGTCTAGAAAAGGTGACGAGCTTACACTTAGAGACATTGAAAGCCAGCCTGTTTGATTGACTCCACCTTACGACCGAATCTATATCCTTCTGCATCGCCATACACTCAGAGGCCTCACCAATCGAGAGATAGATCTTTAGATCATCAGCAAACATAAGACAGTCACATGCGTTAAGTACCTGGGGCAAGTCGTTTATCATGGCTAAGAAAAGAGTTGGGCCAAGTGTACTTCCCTGGCTTACCCCAGATCTTGTGTAGAACTCATCCGACTGATACATACTCAGCTGCACATATTGCCTTCGATCTTTAAGGTAATCAGCGAAGAATTTTATCAGGCGGGGCGTACAACCAAGCAAAGACAGTTTTTCTAATAGTATGTCATTGTCTACAACATCGAATGCACGCCTGAAATCAAGAAATACAGCGTCAACCTGCCTTCCCACGTCCATTTGCGTCGCCACATAGTCCACAAAAGTGATATGGTTAGTGGTAGTCGAGCGAGCGTTACGAAAGCCATGCTGTTTGTCACTCAGACTGACTTCCAGCTGGCGGGTTAAGTAGTAATTTAGGATCGATTCGAAGACTTTACCAAACACAGTCAAGACAGCTATCGGTCTAAAGTTTGCTACGTCAACTGACGAGCTAATTTTGGGCACAGGGGTTACTCTTGAAATTTTCCATCTCTTTGGGTAACGACAAGAGCATAGAGAAACATTAAAGAGGTGGTGTAGAGGGCTTTCCAAGTTTGAGATGCAGTCCTTAACTAGAAAAGGCGGAATTGCATCTGGACCAGCAGCAGCTGACGGTTTTAGCCGACGCACAGCCCGGCGGACATCAGCTAAAGAGACGTAGTCCACAGCAATGGTTCGTGCATCTCCGGTATCGGTACCTTGTGCTTTCCCAGCATCAAGCACTGGGACATCGCTGAGGAAAACGGAGCTGAAGTATTCAGCGAACGCATCAGCTGCGCCTTGGCCCGTCACCATCCTTCCATTAAAGACGTATTCGCTTATCTGAGCCCTCTGCTTTCGTCTATCTCTCACATGTTTCCAAAATTGCTTGGGATCACGGCGGATATTGGATCCTATCGACCTGATATACAGTTGGTACGCATCATCTATGAGGGATTTAGACAGAGTCCGGTAGTATCTAAATACTTCTCGATTGAATTGTAAGCCTTTTTCTTTATATTTACGTAGATGAAAGTGCTTTATTTTAAGTTTACTGATTATTTCTGCCGTGTACCATGGTGGATACTGACGGCGCAATTTAGAGGAACCTGCCTTCTTTGTAGGCACATGCTTTGTTATTGCTTCGTTCAGCTTCAGGTAAAACAAATCCGTTGCAGAGTCAATATCCTGGTTGTCTAAGACATCTCCCCAATCAATAATTGAAATGTTGAGGTAAAGCTCGCAGAAGTCAGCTTTGCGAAAGTCCCAATTTGGTGCGTAAGTAAGTTTTTTATTATTGCCTCTGCGAGGGCTTGGCTGTGAAATAACACTCCGAGGTAGCGACAGAGTTACTTCGAACGGTGGGTGGTATGCATCAGCCGGGACCAATGGTTCCACATCACTATCGGACACCAACACACAACCGATTTCGAGATTAGTTAGCACCAGATCCAGCATGCCGCCAAATGAATTTAATACATTGCAATGCTGCTCAAGATTACAAAACTGTGTAAAAAAGTCAAACTGCATTTTAACATTAGCACTACATGAATTTAAATTAAAATCTCCTACCATTACTATGTCAAATTTTGATGAATATTTACAGATAAAGTTTTCCAAACAGCTTAAAACATCAAGGTATTTCTTATCAGTGTAGCTAGGTGGTATATAAACAACGCTAATGACAAAGGTCAAATTTTTCCAAGTAATCTTAGCAAACAGTATCTCCTTATCATCTGTAAGTTCGTCGACATCCGTGATTTGCCGGACGGAATAATGGTCTCGCACGGCCAGAAGGACTCCACCCCAGCCAGTGTCTGTGGCGCGATCCTTTCGTAGCACCACATACCCCGGGGGAAACAACTCCGCTTCTAAGACTGAGCTCGTCAAAAAGGTCTCGGTAAGGGCCAAAACATCACTGGAACAGCTTGACAAAACATTTTTATAAAACACCACCGTTTTGCTCCTTAGGCCTCTGACGTTTTGGTAGTAAATACCAATGTTCTTAGTCTGCTTGCTGTTTTGCATTTTTGCCTCGAAAAAGCTGCTTCCAGGGCTTGATACAGATGTCCTCTGCCCAACACTTCGGGGAAAGGACAAGCTCCGATAATTTGGAGGGGACTCCCACTTTGAATGATGCATACGACCCACGAGCCTTCAACACTTCCACAGTGCAGACATCTTCGCTACATATGCTCTTCAGATGCTCTTTCACTTTGTCGGGGCTTGTTCCCAGCTTCACGTAGAAAAGGTGCAGATATTTGATCCTTTCGGATGCCTCCAGGATGGTAGATCCCGGAGTAGCAGTTCCACGTTGCACATTGGAAAGAGACACACGGGATTGCACCTGCTTGGCTTCAGATCGTCTGCCACCTAAACTCTCCCCGGGGTTCCTAGAAGCCAACTGGACAACAGACGCCCTACGCGTTTTTGCCTTTTTGCCAGCAACCAGAGTCCAGTCATCAGACTGCCGATCTCCAGATGCCGATGAGTCTTCTTGAGGTTCGGTGAGTGTGACTGTTGGGTTTGCATGGCATTGGCTCTCCTTCCCATAGCAAACGCTGGTGGGCGTTTTCGGAGCGGCAGCCGGTTCAGCTGCAGTAATAGGGCCCTGCAAGTTAAGCCCTCCTTTGTAACGGACCCGGCTTCATGCGTGTATTAACACCAGATTTTAATTACTAATATCATCTACAGTTCATCTGTTTGTTGAGACCTTGAAAATATGTGACCTTATAGAATAATGCAGTTAATGGTTCGATACCGTACAGAGCAGTGCGTTTTAAGTTATCAGATCGAGTTCTTACCCTTGTGGAAGCCTCCAGTCAGTTAAGCCGGGCTTCAGGTAGATTAATGACCTGTGGTCTGTATTTAAGACCTATTGATTTGTTCTTATTCGTTCAGACCCCTGTGTCTCTCGGTTTCTGGGCTTTACCAAGGGCAGTCTTGCATCAACGGGATGCGATAATTATGTGTATTTATATTTTTAATACGTGGGGCCCCCACAGACTGCGTACATATATACCACTATGTAGGCTATATATGTGTTAGGCTCTACTAGAAATAGACCACATCAACTTCAATATAGATAATGCTCATGATAGGATAGTCAATAATATCTTAAAGTAAAGTATCAATCCATCTCTGTGACTTTATTTAGCTGAGAGAAAAATTTATTATTTACTTAAGGTGATCTGTACTTTGAGTAAGACTTTTAGATAGCCTAGACTTTTGTTGATAGCTTAAGCGTCTTGAAATCCCTAATTTGTAAGGCAAATTAATATAAAATGTAAACAACTTGATTGGCAGAAATTTAGTATTGTTTAATCGTTGTAACACACACACACATATATATTAAAATACAGTAGATAGGCAGAAAACAGTCGCCTTAATTCTAGGATGCACAAAGAATTAATACTGATAAGGGG
The DNA here is from genome assembly GCA_963662085.1 of Eupithecia inturbata. Lineage (NCBI taxonomy): Eukaryota > Metazoa > Arthropoda > Insecta > Lepidoptera > Geometridae > Eupithecia > Eupithecia inturbata. The sequence goes on from OY759187.1 coordinate 14,322,120, forward strand.
TCAAACAATTATAAATTGTGATTGATTCCGCCTCCCTGTGCAGGTAACAGAGAACTTTGTTAGGCCTGTTTAAAAACCTTAACAAGGCTTTCAGTTTAAAATTGCCCCATTCTGTATCTTACAGCGCCTCCAAGACTGTCAAGAACTGAAGGTTTTTGCCAGACTTGTACTCGGAATCAATCGGATATTACTATATTGCGAAACACAGTCGCTATATAACTCAGTAGAGTTTTACGGGAATGGCCTCAAAATAGGCGGGATTTTCCTAAGAAAAACACAATAATAAACAATAACTCATACGATTGATTCTAGCTAAAGTAGGGGTTGATTAAGTTTATGTATTAGGTCTCTCGGACTCTAAATTTGAAAATCGCTAATATCAATCGTATGCTGTACGCACAAGGACGCGATAGACTTAGCTTTCAAACACGAGACAGGTACACACGTTCACAACTGACTCTAGCTCTAACACTTTCTTAAACAACACTGACGTTAGATAACTAGATAAGTAGATCGATCATCGATAGATGGATCAAACAACTAGGTATTTCGTAAATTATCGCTCGGATTTCGGAGGCTTCGGTATCGCGTTAAGGCACTCAGTCCACTCTCTCGTTCCACGTTGCCAGCCCTATATATATGCTCTTCCCGAAGCGTCCCCCTTGACGCGGGCGCGTCCTGTCACGGAAGCTAGCGGACCCTAGCGTCACATGCTTATCTGCTCTGATATCAGACCCTCTCCCTCGTTCATTGATACAGCGTTGCAGCGTCCAGACGCTAGATGTCGGGTCACGCTCCAATAACTGAGATGGATCTCGCTGAAAATAAAGGAGAAACAACCATTACGGTAATTTATAACTTATTAATTACCGTATAGGTAATCGTTAACCTTTCTTGATAGTATACACTGAGATTACGCCAATTGTATGGCATATGATTTTCTTGTTTATAAGATGAATCTTGATTAATTCATCCATTTATGTTCAATGTGGCGCCTACATTGAAAATAAATGTTTCATGCATTTATAAGCTTAATAATAACATTCCATAAAAATAATAATTCATTAGAATTAGCCATGATTCAACTCCCTTAGTGTGAATGTTCACAGCAATATTCTGGAATTAAGACCTTCCAAGAAACGGCTAGACAATTAACACAAAAAATATCCTTTGTTTTACGGCAAGAAAAAATCCATAGGCGTCCTTCCACGGTTGGTTCGGCGCTCAGCACATGTCTAGGTGTCGATTTCTGCTTATCTCAGAAGCAAAGCTCTTTAGAATGTTTTTTGTAGAGAGTGATTTAATAGTCGTAGTTTTCCATGAATTTTGCCCCCAAGCTAACCGCTTAGGATAAATTTTAACTCTTAACAGATGTAGAAAACGCTTACAAAGCTCAAAAAAAATTGGGTTGTCTCTCAGCATCCATTATATGGGCTGCGTAGATAAATCAAAGATAATTTGTAAAAACAATTTATGTGGCAGAGGCAAGGTACCATTACATTCCACCCTCTGAAAATTCTACACGCAGAGACCTTGGGTGATGAAGTTTTCACAAAATTAGACACGATCTTACTCTAAATATACATCAACATCTTTTTTTTTTTTTTTTATAATTAAAGTTTTTATCCTTTCATGTAAGTATATTATTTTTAATTATTATAATTATTTTAATATATATATATTTTTTTAATTATTATTATTATTATTATTTTATATCCCATCAAACACCTATGGTTCTATACAACTACAATCTAAGTCCACCCTCAGACTCGATAAACACTGTTAATTCAACATGATCATCATCATCAACTATAGCATAAACTATATAAAACAAACAAACATATATATAAACTATACCTAACCACCCCCAAACCTTCGGTATCTTTAAACTATGTTTAAAATCAAAACGCATAAAAAAAAAATTCGTCCATCTTTCCCCTATCTACTTTCACTTAATATCGTACACCCATACTATATACCTAACCTTATATACCTACTTGCCTATACTCCTACCTTAACTTAATTACGAATACTTATGTTTCTATCTAACCAATTGTCAGCCTATGTATCTGTATGCATTGTGCTTAAATTTAGCTTCACTGCACATTCCAAATTACCTTATACCTATATTAATTAATTAAATCATACATAAGGTTTCTTATTAGTCAAATTTCCTTTGTTAATAGAGACCTTGTTATTTGTTAAGTTTTATTATTTGAAAAATTTTCTATTTTGTATTTTGGGTTTTATCGGACTTGAGCAACACTCTAACTTGACTTTATCTCCAACATTACATTGACGAGCTTATGATTCAGATTATATTCTCTTGCAAGTAGTAATGTATTGCATTTTTCATAGCTTGCTTGCGTTTGAACTCATTGTTATCATGGCCTTTTTAAACCATCTTAGTCATGTATGTACACTATGTACCAGCTGCCAATGTTGATCAATAATCGATCTATGCCTTATCGATGCGATAAGTGTATAATTTGTAACACACCGCATAACATTATCATAACAATCATCATGTTTTTATTACACATTAGGCTTTTCTGTCACACATTTTAAATCAATTAATATGGGTTCAATTCAATTTGATTTCTGTCTTTTATTCCTGTCTCACATAACTAGAATACAATTAAAACGTGTTTTATATTAATCTTTATAATACCACAATTCTTTATAACCATTATTTGGTTTACTTCACACCTTTCAGTTGAATAGGCCAATCTCAACTTTATCATTAATTATTAATATTCTGCCTAATCTACCTGCCCCATCTCGTGCCTCTAAGTAAAACTTACAATGTTACTTACTCGTCTATAATACATATGGCATTAACAAAATAACATTAATTACATCAATTCATCAAGTTATTTTTTTTCTTCACATACAATGCATCGCTTCTACGATGGGTTTATTAGCTCTTGAGCTTTGTAAACAGCCTTCCTATTTTTCTTCGCAAACCGTAACAACCCTTGTTATTGTTTATCACTCTATGTACGCTGTTAATTGCGTTATAGTTTACGTTGTGTTTGGGTTTACTCTAAAATTATAATCAGTATTAAAGCACCTTTAATATGTGTATAAAAACATCCTTTTGGCAAGAGGATTGAACTCTTGTTTTCTACTACTTAATTAAACCTTCATCAATCCATTTATCTGTATATATATGTAGCCTTTTGTATTGCAGTAGGTAGGAGTTGAACCTTCCCTTTTATTTTTTTATCTACCAGGATTGTCTTTTTCAATTGAACCATCGATCTTTTTATGTATTAGGCTAATATTTATCGATTATGTTTATAAATATAACGGTAAGAGAATCGAACTCTTGTTTATTTTTTTTCTTCGCCGTCTTTATTAGACGTTAATCCGTGTATCTATATAAATGCTGCATTTTGCTATTGCAGTAGGTTGGAATCGAACCAAAACCTTCTATGTGATAAGCAGGGCCTTTATTTATTATGTTTATTAAAATATTTATAGAAACATATTTTCCGTAAGAGGATCGAACTCTTGTATTCTACGGTCGTCTGGTAGAGATCGCTCTTGAACGAAGACCACCAATTATGTCATTTATCTACATCTTTTCGGATGATCTCTTTCAATTAAACCAGTCCTTTATGTCTTAGACTGACTTTTATAAATTATATTATTTCAACTTAGCAGTGTTGGGAGTCGAACCCGCTGCGTAGGTATGCCTTAAACTGGCCTTAAACATTCGTGTTGATAAAAATATCTGCGATGTATCGGGAATCGAACCCGTTGATTCCTATGTATTAAACTGATTTTTATCAGCATTTTACTCCAACTATTAGCAGACTGTAGGGAGTCGAACCCGCTGCGTATGCCTTACATATTCGTGTTGATTAAAATATCTGTGGTTTATCGGAAATCGAACCCGTTTATTCTGTTGTATTAAACTGATCTTTATCAACATATTACTTCAACTATTAGCAGACTGTCGGGAGTCGAACCCGCTGCATTCTCTCTTATGCCGACCGTTATTTATTAATCATATTACACCATCTTAGTCTAGGCTTAAACAACTACTAGCCTAGTGTTGATCTAAGGAGTAGGTACTGGGAAACTGACCGCCTCATAAAAGGAGTCTATAAGCTTCTAGGTATTAAAACTTTGTGTGTTCATTTCATCATCATTACATCAACTTTTGCCGGTACCTGAGGGATTACCAAACTATTGTCTTAAAATGCCGACACCAAGCTCATTTCATTTTTGTAACTGTTTCGTACCTGCATATATTGCCCTACTAACAACTGGCGTAAAACATCGACTTTGTACAAAGTTATTATGTTAGGTAGTTATCCCATGAATCAGTTCCGTGTACCGTCTCCAAACAAAAGAGCTTTCTTTTCATTCATACCATTCATGACCGTTTCTATGCCAAGTCCTAGTACCTGGAATTTTACCCTTATAATATTTCGGTTCCACAAAATATTACTGATAGGATTTGTTTCATACAGTTGTAACCTATATTTTCATAATTACTGCTTATTTAAACTGAGCATTTCTTGATCATAACTAGATATATTAGATTTGTTAATTTTTTTCGCTAGCTAGGTAGTTAGACTTGTAATAGGCTTGTGATCTCAAGATTAACTGTGATCATAATTCCAAGCAGATTAAACCAATAATACTTTGTGATTTAGTCTTTAAGAACATTTCATTTGCTAGCTCTTATAAGTGTACCGTTATTATCACAGGTAATACAATGTATGTTTCTCTTAAGTTATTAGAATGTTACTTTGATTATTTTCTAATAATTTTACTGGCCGCGGCTGCTTCTCTATTACTTAGAATGAAATTAAATCAATAATTTATATTTGTTTGACACATACATTCAGTCAACCATTTGTTTTCATACAATCAATCTCGCATTTAGGGTTTTAATTAGTTCTTATCTATCCATCCAGAGCCAACATTTTCAGCTTTGCTGAATCCCTTTGATATGCTCTAACTCTTTCACCTTAATTTGCACACTATTATTTATTTGCAAATAATCAATCAAGATCAGTGTTTTTTTTTTTTTCGTAACGATAAAATACTTGAAAGTTGGATTCTTAAATTTGTGATTTTCTCTTGATTTTGAATCCTAACGGAACATAAAGTTTATTGAAGTGATTTTTTTATTTTTGTCTGTTATATTGGTGTTTATTTATGTGTGTTTCCATTATTTTCTGAGACCTAGAAGAACACATGTGTATCTAAAAAATTATGGGATTTAGTAGCGCAACTTTTCTTATATCTACCTTACATGCTAAAATAACACCATGCACTGTAAGCCTTAAATGTATCAACAAGTACTAAATTTCTGTGGCCTACTTTATTATTATTATTTTTTTTGGTTTACTTGTTTAGTGAATGATTACGTAACTGTTTTGCCAACAAATAAAAATAACATAACGCTGTCTTTTTCAACAAAAGTGAGGTATATGGTCATAAAAATCAGGTCTGTTCAATGTTGAACCAAGTTATGTTTTAATGGTTTAGCAGCAAGCTTTTTGCTTTGCTTTTTAACTAAACTAAGCATATTGTAATGCTTTCAACAAATGATTGTCAATTGTTGTAATATTAAATCTGGGTTTGTGATCGTCAAAATTTAAGTCTACGTTGTGTTTATGTTTTTAAATTACCAGATTCTATCTAGCAGCTTAGCTACCGCTTCGCGCTTCACTAGATCCTTGCTCACGAGTACCAAATGTAACGGACCCGGCTTCATGCGTGTATTAACACCAGATTTTAATTACTAATATCATCTACAGTTCATCTGTTTGTTGAGACCTTGAAAATATGTGACCTTATTGAATAATGCAGTTAATGGTTCGATACCGTACAGAGCAGTGCGTTTTAAGTTATCAGATCGAGTTCTTACCCTTGTGGAAGCCTCCAGTCAGTTAAGCCGGGCTTCAGGTAGATTAATGACCTGTGGTCTGTATTTAAGACCTATTGATTTGTTCTTATTCGTTCAGACCCCTGTGTCTCTCGGTTTCTGGGCTTTACCAAGGGCAGTCTTGCATCAACGGGATGCGATAATTATGTGTATTTATATTTTTAATACGTGGGGCCCCCACAGACTGCGTACATATATACCACTATGTAGGCTATATATGTGTTAGGCTCTACTAGAAATAGACCACATCAACTTCAATATAGATAATGCTCATGATAGGATAGTCAATAATATCTTAAAGTAAAGTATCAATCCATCTCTGTGACTTTATTTAGCTGAGAGAAAAATTTATTATTTACTTAAGGTGATCTGTACTTTGAGTAAGACTTTTAGATAGCCTAGACTTTTGTTGATAGCTTAAGCGTCTTGAAATCCCTAATTTGTAAGGCAAATTAATATAAAATGTAAACAACTTGATTGGCAGAAATTTAGTATTGTTTAATCGTTGTAACACACACACACATATATATTAAAATACAGTAGATAGGCAGAAAACAGTCGCCTTAATTCTAGGATGCACAAAGAATTAATACTGATAAGGGGTCAAACAATTATAAATTGTGATTGATTCCGCCTCCCTGTGCAGGTAACAGAGAACTTTGTTAGGCCTGTTTAAAAACCTTAACAAGGCTTTCAGTTTAAAATTGCCCCATTCTGTATCTTACAGCGCCTCCAAGACTGTCAAGAACTGAAGGTTTTTGCCAGACTTGTACTCGGAATCAATCGGATATTACTATATTGCGAAACACAGTCGCTATATAACTCAGTAGAGTTTTACGGGAATGGCCTCAAAATAGGCGGGATTTTCCTAAGAAAAACACAATAATAAACAATAACTCATACGATTGATTCTAGCTAAAGTAGGGGTTGATTAAGTTTATGTATTAGGTCTCTCGGACTCTAAATTTGAAAATCGCTAATATCAATCGTATGCTGTACGCACAAGGACGCGATAGACTTAGCTTTCAAACACGAGACAGGTACACACGTTCACAACTGACTCTAGCTCTAACACTTTCTTAAACAACACTGACGTTAGATAACTAGATAAGTAGATCGATCATCGATAGATGGATCAAACAACTAGGTATTTCGTAAATTATCGCTCGGATTTCGGAGGCTTCGGTATCGCGTTAAGGCACTCAGTCCACTCTCCCGTTCCACGTTGCCAGCCCTATATATATGCTCTTCCCGAAGCGTCCCCCTTGACGCGGGCGCGTCCTGTCACGGAAGCTAGCGGACCCTAGCGTCACATGCTTATCTGCTCTGATATCAGACCCTCTCCCTCGTTCATTGATACAGCGTTGCAGCGTCCAGACGCTAGATGTCGGGTCACGCTCCAATAACTGAGATGGATCTCGCTGAAAATAAAGGAGAAACAACCATTACGGTAATTTATAACTTATTAATTACCGTATAGGTAATCGTTAACCTTTCTTGATAGTATACACTGAGATTACGCCAATTGTATGGCATATGATTTTCTTGTTTATAAGATGAATCTTGATTAATTCATCCATTTATGTTCAATGTGGCGCCTACATTGAAAATAAATGTTTCATGCATTTATAAGCTTAATAATAACATTCCATAAAAATAATAATTCATTAGAATTAGCCATGATTCAACTCCCTTAGTGTGAATGTTCACAGCAATATTCTGGAATTAAGACCTTCCAAGAAACGGCTAGACAATTAACACAAAAAATATCCTTTGTTTTACGGCAAGAAAAAATCCATAGGCGTCCTTCCACGGTTGGTTCGGCGCTCAGCACATGTCTAGGTGTCGATTTCTGCTTATCTCAGAAGCAAAGCTCTTTAGAATGTTTTTTGTAGAGAGTGATTTAATAGTCGTAGTTTTCCATGAATTTTGCCCCCAAGCTAACCGCTTAGGATAAATTTTAACTCTTAACAGATGTAGAAAACGCTTACAAAGCTCAAAAAAAATTGGGTTGTCTCTCAGCATCCATTATATGGGCTGCGTAGATAAATCAAAGATAATTTGTAAAAACAATTTATGTGGCAGAGGCAAGGTACCATTACATTCCACCCTCTGAAAATTCTACACGCAGAGACCTTGGGTGATGAAGTTTTCACAAAATTAGACACGATCTTACTCTAAATATACATCAACATCTTTTTTTTTTTTTTTTATAATTAAAGTTTTTATCCTTTCATGTAAGTATATTATTTTTAATTATTATAATTATTTTAATTATTATTATTATTTTAATATATATATATTTTTTTAATTATTATTATTATTATTATTTTATATCCCATCAAACACCTATGGTTCTATACAACTACAATCTAAGTCCACCCTCAGACTCGATAAACACTGTTAATTCAACATGATCATCATCATCAACTATAGCATAAACTATATAAAACAAACAAACATATATATAAACTATACCTAACCACCCCCAAACCTTCGGTATCTTTAAACTATGTTTAAAATCAAAACGCATAAAAAAAAAATTCGTCCATCTTTCCCCTATCTACTTTCACTTAATATCGTACACCCATACTATATACCTAACCTTATATACCTACTTGCCTATACTCCTACCTTAACTTAATTACGAATACTTATGTTTCTATCTAACCAATTGTCAGCCTATGTATCTGTATGCATTGTGCTTAAATTTAGCTTCACTGCACATTCCAAATTACCTTATACCTATATTAATTAATTAAATCATACATAAGGTTTCTTATTAGTCAAATTTCCTTTGTTAATAGAGACCTTGTTATTTGTTAAGTTTTATTATTTGAAAAATTTTCTATTTTGTATTTTGGGTTTTATCGGACTTGAGCAACACTCTAACTTGACTTTATCTCCAACATTACATTGACGAGCTTATGATTCAGATTATATTCTCTTGCAAGTAGTAATGTATTGCATTTTTCATAGCTTGCTTGCGTTTGAACTCATTGTTATCATGGCCTTTTTAAACCATCTTAGTCATGTATGTACACTATGTACCAGCTGCCAATGTTGATCAATAATCGATCTATGCCTTATCGATGCGATAAGTGTATAATTTGTAACACACCGCATAACATTATCATAACAATCATCATGTTTTTATTACACATTAGGCTTTTCTGTCACACATTTTAAATCAATTAATATGGGTTCAATTCAATTTGATTTCTGTCTTTTATTCCTGTCTCACATAACTAGAATACAATTAAAACGTGTTTTATATTAATCTTTATAATACCACAATTCTTTATAACCATTATTTGGTTTACTTCACACCTTTCAGTTGAATAGGCCAATCTCAACTTTATCATTAATTATTAATATTCTGCCTAATCTACCTGCCCCATCTCGTGCCTCTAAGTAAAACTTACAATGTTACTTACTCGTCTATAATACATATGGCATTAACAAAATAACATTAATTACATCAATTCATCAAGTTATTTTTTTTCTTCACATACAATGCATCGCTTCTACGATGGGTTTATTAGCTCTTGAGCTTTGTAAACAGCCTTCCTATTTTTCTTCGCAAACCGTAACAACCCTTGTTATTGTTTATCACTCTATGTACGCTGTTAATTGCGTTATAGTTTACGTTGTGTTTGGGTTTACTCTAAAATTATAATCAGTATTAAAGCACCTTTAATATGTGTATAAAAACATCCTTTTGGCAAGAGGATTGAACTCTTGTTTTCTACTACTTAATTAAACCTTCATCAATCCATTTATCTGTATATATATGTAGCCTTTTGTATTGCAGTAGGTAGGAGTTGAACCTTCCCTTTTATTTTTTTATCTACCAGGATTGTCTTTTTCAATTGAACCATCGATCTTTTTATGTATTAGGCTAATATTTATCGATTATGTTTATAAATATAACGGTAAGAGAATCGAACTCTTGTTTATTTTTTTTCTTCGCCGTCTTTATTAGACGTTAATCCGTGTATCTATATAAATGCTGCATTTTGCTATTGCAGTAGGTTGGAATCGAACCAAAACCTTCTATGTGATAAGCAGGGCCTTTATTTATTATGTTTATTAAAATATTTATAGAAACATATTTTCCGTAAGAGGATCGAACTCTTGTATTCTACGGTCGTCTGGTAGAGATCGCTCTTGAACGAAGACCACCAATTATGTCATTTATCTACATCTTTTCGGATGATCTCTTTCAATTAAACCAGTCCTTTATGTCTTAGACTGACTTTTATAAATTATATTATTTCAACTTAGCAGTGTTGGGAGTCGAACCCGCTGCGTAGGTATGCCTTAAACTGGCCTTAAACATTCGTGTTGATAAAAATATCTGCGATGTATCGGGAATCGAACCCGTTGATTCCTATGTATTAAACTGATTTTTATCAGCATTTTACTCCAACTATTAGCAGACTGTAGGGAGTCGAACCCGCTGCGTATGCCTTACATATTCGTGTTGATTAAAATATCTGTGGTTTATCGGAAATCGAACCCGTTTATTCTGTTGTATTAAACTGATCTTTATCAACATATTACTTCAACTATTAGCAGACTGTCGGGAGTCGAACCCGCTGCATTCTCTCTTATGCCGACCGTTATTTATTAATCATATTACACCATCTTAGTCTAGGCTTAAACAACTACTAGCCTAGTGTTGATCTAAGGAGTAGGTACTGGGAAACTGACCGCCTCATAAAAGGAGTCTATAAGCTTCTAGGTATTAAAACTTTGTGTGTTCATTTCATCATCATTACATCAACTTTTGCCGGTACCTGAGGGATTACCAAACTATTGTCTTAAAATGCCGACACCAAGCTCATTTCATTTTTGTAACTGTTTCGTACCTGCATATATTGCCCTACTAACAACTGGCGTAAAACATCGACTTTGTACAAAGTTATTATGTTAGGTAGTTATCCCATGAATCAGTTCCGTGTACCGTCTCCAAACAAAAGAGCTTTCTTTTCATTCATACCATTCATGACCGTTTCTATGCCAAGTCCTAGTACCTGGAATTTTACCCTTATAATATTTCGGTTCCACAAAATATTACTGATAGGATTTGTTTCATACAGTTGTAACCTATATTTTCATAATTACTGCTTATTTAAACTGAGCATTTCTTGATCATAACTAGATATATTAGATTTGTTAATTTTTTTCGCTAGCTAGGTAGTTAGACTTGTAATAGGCTTGTGATCTCAAGATTAACTGTGATCATAATTCCAAGCAGATTAAACCAATAATACTTTGTGATTTAGTCTTTAAGAACATTTCATTTGCTAGCTCTTATAAGTGTACCGTTATTATCACAGGTAATACAATGTATGTTTCTCTTAAGTTATTAGAATGTTACTTTGATTATTTTCTAATAATTTTACTGGCCGCGGCTGCTTCTCTATTACTTAGAATGAAATTAAATCAATAATTTATATTTGTTTGACACATACATTCAGTCAACCATTTGTTTTCATACAATCAATCTCGCATTTAGGGTTTTAATTAGTTCTTATCTATCCATCCAGAGCCAACATTTTCAGCTTTGCTGAATCCCTTTGATATGCTCTAACTCTTTCACCTTAATTTGCACACTATTATTTATTTGCAAATAATCAATCAAGATCAGTGTTTTTTTTTTTTTCGTAACGATAAAATACTTGAAAGTTGGATTCTTAAATTTGTGATTTTCTCTTGATTTTGAATCCTAACGGAACATAAAGTTTATTGAAGTGATTTTTTTATTTTTGTCTGTTATATTGGTGTTTATTTATGTGTGTTTCCATTATTTTCTGAGACCTAGAAGAACACATGTGTATCTAAAAAATTATGGGATTTAGTAGCGCAACTTTTCTTATATCTACCTTACATGCTAAAATAACACCATGCACTGTAAGCCTTAAATGTATCAACAAGTACTAAATTTCTGTGGCCTACTTTATTATTATTATTTTTTTTGGTTTACTTGTTTAGTGAATGATTACGTAACTGTTTTGCCAACAAATAAAAATAACATAACGCTGTCTTTTTCAACAAAAGTGAGGTATATGGTCATAAAAATCAGGTCTGTTCAATGTTGAACCAAGTTATGTTTTAATGGTTTAGCAGCAAGCTTTTTGCTTTGCTTTTTAACTAAACTAAGCATATTGTAATGCTTTCAACAAATGATTGTCAATTGTTGTAATATTAAATCTGGGTTTGTGATCGTCAAAATTTAAGTCTACGTTGTGTTTATGTTTTTAAATTACCAGATTCTATCTAGCAGCTTAGCTACCGCTTCGCGCTTCACTAGATCCTTGCTCACGAGTACCAAATGTAACGGACCCGGCTTCATGCGTGTATTAACACCAGATTTTAATTACTAATATCATCTACAGTTCATCTGTTTGTTGAGACCTTGAAAATATGTGACCTTATTGAATAATGCAGTTAATGGTTCGATACCGTACAGAGCAGTGCGTTTTAAGTTATCAGATCGAGTTCTTACCCTTGTGGAAGCCTCCAGTCAGTTAAGCCGGGCTTCAGGTAGATTAATGACCTGTGGTCTGTATTTAAGACCTATTGATTTGTTCTTATTCGTTCAGACCCCTGTGTCTCTCGGTTTCTGGGCTTTACCAAGGGCAGTCTTGCATCAACGGGATGCGATAATTATGTGTATTTATATTTTTAATACGTGGGGCCCCCACAGACTGCGTACATATATACCACTATGTAGGCTATATATGTGTTAGGCTCTACTAGAA